>LGAG01000038.1:1084976-1104832 GCA_001278395.1 Lerema accius | reverse complement strand
GTTCGGTGACGGCGCCCCGTCCAGCGCCTGCGCCGATATGGTCCCGCGTCATCCGGTCTCGGCCCAAAACACACCGCCGCCATACATCATCACCCCTAGCACAAAGGTAATTTATTACTACGATCATTACCATAATTACTGTCCCACAGCTGAGCTCGGGTCGCCTCTCACAATGTACAGGGTATAGGCCATAGTTCATAACGCTGACCAAGTGTGGATTAGCAGACTATACACCTTTGAGATCTTTATGGAGAACTCTCAGGTGTGCAGGTTCACGACGTTTACCTTCACCGAAGCATAAATTAGTCATAAATTAGTGTCTATAATACGCACATATTTTTTTGAATCAGCGGTGCGTGTCGTGGGGTTTGAACCCAGGAACTTCCATTCGGGAGGCCAACCTTCATAGTGATTTCACTAGGCTATCACTGCTTTATTATTATTACTACAATACTGTAATAAAATATACTAGCTATAGGATAGGCTTTATGTTATGTAACTACAAGATGGTGAACATGACCATGGCAATTCGCTCGTGGTCGTCTAACACGGCCAATGTCATAACGGTGATATGCAAGAATGTTTAATAAATACCTAATATTTAATAAATATAGTCATATTCCGTGAAATAACTATAAACTACTAAGTTGTATTCAGTAAACCCTTAATTACTTTCCCCTTATGCCTGAAATTTTTCTCTCTATGATAATAACAGGTCTCTCCCTTCATGGTGTGTACGACAAAATGTCTTATTAAAACGTTAAATGCGCCTACGATAGACGTCAAGCGGCAAAATTCTTCAAGCACTAACATAATATAGTGTTCATACTCAGGTAGTGAAAGCCGGTACACCCATGCAAGTGGTGATCAGTGGCAAGAGCTCGAGCGACACCATCCGCGGTCTGTTGCTGCAGGCGCGTCAGGGTGACAAGCCAGTAGGCACCTTCGCTGTGTCTCCTAACGACCCCTTCAAGCTCCTCGACTGCGGATCTTCTGGCGTAAGTACCAAGTCATACATACAAATTACTATCGAATGGGGTTCTTAATTCTTGTGGCCAGGAGTTTTGTTTCTCAGAAGAGTGAACGTTTATAAGTAGGTTAAAAAATGCTAGATTATCTTTGAAATTCTAAAGTAAATAATAGGTCCAATTGATCCCGTCATGTTTGGTCTTATGTGTTAGTCAAAGTTACTGGAGTGTTACTGTGTTAATTTCGACTTCCTTCAAAATCCTTTTTTTCAATACATTTCAGTAAAGAACTAACATTTACACCGTATACACAGTATTATTTTTTTTGTTAAGAATATCTTCTAATATCTACTTACACCTACTTAAAACGTAGTGTCGAGGACGTAACATCAATCTGTCAAGTAATTGACGACGCGGCATTAATCATACGCCGATACATACCTTCCTATCATTGTATATTTTGAAATTAGCATCACCAACACTAACTTCGTCAATGATTGTGCCGAGTCATGCCAAGACGTCAAGTGTGGGTATTGGCAGTATGTCATGGAAATCTGCAACCAACAATGAACAATAGCAACAATACTATTATGGTGTATGAAACTCTTGGACATAAGGATAGTATAGTAGGATGGATGAGTTACACTTACGCTACGTGTCTTAATAGAAGTATTTATCCCGTAAATGACGACCGATGGCCAATAAATCGACGATGACTATATATCAGTGTCTCAAAGGGGCCTCTACGTATTGCACCTGCATCCCGCACGTAAGCCTTCCAAATTATCGGACCCGTTGACATTTTGGACCTGTGAACATAGGGAGATATAATTATGTAGATTATGGTCTTAAATTTTTAGCTTCGCGTATTTATTAGGTAAACATTTCGAATGTCCTTATATTTACTATACTACTCATACTACGTATGAGGAAGTTATAAAGTCGTGGGTACCCTTCACAGCTAAAATACTACCTACTTTGCCTACTAATTAGCAATAGAAAAAGCTGATTGAAATCTGGGTTACATAGATATGTAGCTACCTATTAGCTGTTTAGCAGCAACTTGATGGAGTAGTGGATATTTTTTTAAGTTTAAATTCTAACTACTCGAGATCGGTCACGGGCGCGTTGACATTCCTACTCCTTAGGATTCAAGTTATTATAATGAAGTAATGCCTACAAGGTGAAGGTTTCCTAGCAGAATTTACAATCACTAATATATTTATTAGATGACAAATTGCACGAAGGACTTTTTCATTGAACTGTGTTAGGTTCGAATCAAGTAACTACCTCTCGAAAAAAAAATAAAGAAATACAATGACGAAATAAGAACGACGAGCGAAAACTGACGGCGAATTCACAGTCAGCCACGACTTTTAGAATTCATTATATGAGTCAAACTGAAAGCACTTAGAGGTTTCAATTGTCGTGCAGTTGTGTGTGTGGTCGAGTGTTTGTGTAAACAAACGAAATTTTTACGTAATTCAGAAGTATTCTTATATTAGACAGGGTAATGGGAAATGGCAATGAGAAGAAAGCGGGGACTCCGCTTTTAACTTTTTTAGTTTTTATGTAAGTACGCTACATAGGCTAAGTTTTCATATTACCCTTAAAATTTCAGTAAATTTTTTCATGAAGTATGAGTCGTAGTGCCCCATTCGCTATCAAATTTAACCAAACCTACCAACATATTTCTTCCGCATAAATATTTGTTTATGAGATTGGCCTATTCTATATAATACGAGTATACTAGTACTCTAATAACTCAAAAAATATTTATGTAATACTCACATCACTTAGGCCCCGAATTAGTCCAAACTCCAAGCTTTTTTAAACCTCTACACAAGTACCTAGCTTAAAAGTGAATTGTGTCGATTCATCCTTAGAATTCGAAGAAGTTGTTTTTGCTGAACTTTCAGCAAGGCGACCTTGCGCTTACCAAACGCTAGATAATATCGATCATAAATAATGTTGCTGGTAACTTACAGTTAAAGTACCAACGGTAGTTAGTACTTTACTTTATTACTGTTTATTATTTACTCTTTGTAAATAACAGTTAATTTAATTGTTTGAATTGAATGCAAATTGTGAAAATAAGACCTTTGAATCAAGCTTTGAGTCTAATCGTCCAACCCAATCTACTTTGTTTGTGGCTCGATACCTTTACGGTCGGCAAGTCGTCGGTGATCTCTTTTTCTATGGACGACAATGACCACATAAATTCCGTCAGGCTAATCGGCTGTCGTTTGTCAACTAGTTAGGTAGGTACCGTAATCACAAGATTATGTTGTGACGCTGCCCTAATAGTACGTTTCTATTTCTAAGTATTCACCAAAAGACTTCCTTATTCCACCGTACAAATTACTTAGGTCAACGCTTTAAACTGCATGACAAAAAAATTAACTAGATTCTTATTATTGTTCTATTGTTATAAAAACCTTGGAGTTGTAGGAAGAGTTAATAGGCGTTTTTTATTTACCACATAATGATGTTGCAAATGTACGGACATGTATAATATTTATTTTAAACTAACAACGTATTGTGCATCATCAGCACTTTGACGCAACTCATTACAATGATATATTACTTTATTTTGTATCTAACTACCTCGATAGTTAATATAACTATAAAATTAATAACAAACTATTAAGCACTGGTTAGCCGGAAACGGTACGAATGTATTTGTACTGCGGAAGTAGGTACGAGCAAGGTGCTTACTTTACTTGATTCTATTGAGGGTCAAGTTTATACAAATAAATCTATAAGCGATCTTATCAATGTATTTGTTGACTACCAGATCTTACGAGTCAGGTCTCATTTCCTATTAATTTGATACTACGATTCATAATCTTACCTATTGTAATAAAAGAATACCTACTATGATTTTACATTTCTAAAACTAATAAGGATTCTATGGAGTTTGATTTATAACATTGAATTAATTACTTAAACGATTTTAACTAGCGATAATAATAGATAAGCAAAAAGTCCTAAGTTAATGTTTTGCAGTAGTGAAGCAGGTAAATATCTACACTTAAAAGCAGTTACCTACTCTCAACTAAATATATCATTATTTATTAAAATCGTTGAACAGCGACAAAAACCATCGGCTTTCGTAATTCCCACTTTGATCTATGCAGGTCGTACAATCACCGCGATTTTGCGATTGTACCTACGTATTACCTAAATAATAACATTGTATGCCTAGGTATCAACCAGAAGGCTTAAGGACAAGTCTTTATGCCTTTGGCTAACAGTAATAAGTGCTTGTCTGTCTAATACAAAGCCGTTGCGTCGGCGTAAAATGCCGCTACTTAAAATTAAAACCATAATTATTCTATAATGATCTATGTCACAGGTAAATGATAAAGACAGAGAAATGATAAAATGTCTAATAAAGATGATCAATTGATCAATAATATTAGATATCACGTGAATTATGCATGATAGATTTTAAAATTTTGTTTTTGTTAATTTAGATGCTCAGGGCAACACCTAATCGTGCCTTTAATGGAGAACCACATAAAGTAAATTAGGAGTTATTCAATAAAAAGTTATACCACGATACAGTATTCTTAAAAATTATAATAATACAAACAATTCTGCATGATATTGGCAAGCTCAAGCACCATATAGATCACTAAACCACGTCTATTGAATGACCTCTTACACTGAACAACCTTGGTGTTGCAATCAGCTCTTCGAAGACACACTCGTAGATTATACAGCTCAAGTAAAGGTCACAGATCATAAATAGTACTTACATTAAATTGATGTAACGTGTCCTTAGCTTTACTATTGATTAGGACTTTTTCAATTACCTATATTTTCTTATGTAGAGTTGGTAACAAGTGCAAAAGTGGACTGTGGTTTAAGAGACTACAATTATAAAAGGAGGTCCTACAGAAGCGACATCTGTAGAGTTTATGGTGAAATCGAGTTCTTTCACTAGTGATTAGTAATCATATCATATTATACCCAAGTTGAATTGTTTTATTAATTAGAAAACTGACACAACCTTAGATAATTGAATGCCAGAAGCCTAATTAAAATGAAACAAAAGCTTCATCCTAAGCTTCCATAGTATTACAGTTAAAGCTTATTAATTAATTATAAAATGTGTTACGTAAAGTCTTACGTACTTTTTTTTTTAATTTTAGATACCAATATTTCCGGAGTAATTTTTAATGAGAGAGTTCTGCAAAAAGTGCTCAGCGTGTTACATATATTAATACAGCTTATATTCGTAATTCCAGAATGCCGTGACCCACAAGAAACACGACGGCAAGGACGACAGACAGTCCGTCACCTTCACCTGGACCCCACCAGCTGATCTCAATGATAACATTAAGTTCAGGTATTTTGACAACTAATGCTTATATTAAATAGATACACAAATTCCCATAGCACAACCTTTATCCTCATTGCCCAAAAAGTCTAAATGCAATTTTATACCTTATAACCTTAGAGCGAGAGATCAAAGTCCAAATAAACGACATTTCTGGCCAGTCTTATAAATGCCAGCTTACCTGCTATCAGTAATCTATTTTCTATTATTATGAAAAAGTATTTTGGGTGTACAATGGGGTATTATACCTTAATGACGGAGTAGGGAAGGTTGAACTTTAGTATAATAATTTTATGGTTCCCTTAAATATCATCCGTACAACTGTTATCTTTTCATGGCGTATATACTTCACAAAGTTAGTAAAAATATAACGAAATAGGTTTAATTTTATACTCGCTGTAGAATCTCTTGGGTTGATTCTATAACATTTGTGTTTGAGCGCCTGATAAATAGTATAAAATACTCGTTTTATTTTTCAGAGCTACGATCGCTTACAACGGCGCTGTATTCTGGGTCGGAGTTGAATCGGCCCCCGTCAAAGTTACTAACTAGATAATAATGAAGTAATGTTTACGTAGAATTAATTTAATCGAGTAAACATTTTTTACTGTACAAATTCAGACATTTTCGTCGCATTGAAATATCCTATTAACTATGTATTTAAGTAAATTATAATTATTGTTATAAAATACTTGGAATTTATTTTTATTTAAGTATCAAATGACGTAGAAATAAAACACGAATAATTTTAACATTTTTATTTTAATCGTAGCACCTAGCAAATTTGTCTCAGAGATCCTTTCACGAAATTCGAATCCTAATACATATTAATATCAGATATATATCGTCAGTATAAAGTACTTATAGGAACACATACCAATATTATCGTAAGCCCAATAAAACTGTACCCATTAGGTATACCTATACTACCTAGCCTCAAATGAACTCTTACCACTACGAGAATTCCATGTTTTAGGTCATTTCGAGCTTACTCAGTTACTACTAACATTATGGGCATTGATTTATAGGTACGGTGCACAAATATTAGTAATTATTTAAATAACAGACAATATTTGAAAAGTGTGAAGTAAATATACAAATGAAAGCAATTTCTATTTAAATAATGCTTCAATGATCAAATATTTCATACTTTTTGGATATTTCATTGCAAAGATATTTATATATTTCTATATTCGGTCATAATCATGACTCGTTTCCGAATAAATTGGGTTACAATTGGTCTTTTTCAGTCATACCTCGCTAGAAGCGGCAAGCTAGAGGCAAAAACAAATAAAGCTCAAAATCCAATTCGGTTTCAACCCAAAGGGGCGTCATCCAGCCGCCAGTCCAATGGTTCTGGATTTGATTCCCAACGATGCAGAAAAGGATGACTTTAAAGTCTCCTTGTTTTTTTTAAAAGGTTCCACGGACAACACAGAACAAGAAGATAGGCCTATAATTTAATAAGAATAATGAAACGTTGAATGCCGTTGACGCAGGAAGAATTTTTGACGCTTGCAATAATTTAAAACGTGGATATTATAATTATACTACAGCGCTAAGTGACTGAAACGTGACCAATATGTCAAGTGAAAGCATTTTAAGCATTACATACGTGTTTATTTTAATACTTCAAATTGCATACTTATAGTCTTGATATTAATGAGGCAAGTTACTTGGCAAACACCTCTCTTACAACTTATGTATTATGTATTAATTCATTACTACAACTTTGAGTCTTAGAAATGGCAGTAACACATTTGGTAATCTATCTACAATCTAGCTTCCTAGTAAATAACATAGATTAAATATAAATATGAGCCGCAAATAAATTCAGTTATAAGGAAGTTCTAATACTATATAACTACAGATAATACTCATAGGATACAAAATTGCTGGTATATATCTAATTAGAGATATCGAAGACCAAATGCAACGCGGCATATACAGTACAATTGCTGTGTTATTCTATACAGATAGGGATAAACATGCCATCAGTGCAAGAACGGATAATAAAGTAAAATATTTGTAAGTAACAGATCTTAGTTCAGATTTTTGTCAATGTTCATTACCGCACTTAAAGTACCTAATAGCATAATCACCCTGAAGGTTGGTGATATATTTTACAAGCTTAGCGCTGAATATTTGCGTTCTAGTAGAGATGTTCAACAGGATAATATTCCTAAATGTCATACACCAAAACTAGATGACACAGCGGTGATTGTACTACATAATGGTCACAGTTTTTCGTGATCGAATGGTTGATCGAATTAATTATTTAGTCAAACAAAACCATAACACGTAACATTATAATACAATCCCCGCGAAATACCCGGTATTTAGATATGTAAAACTTTGCATATACGAAAACAATATCTTCTAAGAACTTTCTCCATATTTCAAGTTAATTAAAACGACAATTCGAAAACAATTTTATGAGCATGTTTACTGCGAGATATTACGTGGGTTATAATTAATAAGATTGTGTGCACTGTTACAGTAGTTGCGGATGATATACAGCATCGTCAGTTGACGGTACTATACGCAATACTGTAGGATATTTCGCTGATAAAAATACGCTGTTGCTACACGCAATATAGGTTGTTAATTGCTGTGTGTGTTGGCAATCATTTTAATTGAACTACACTTGAAACCTAATGCACGCAAATACGAGTATCATCCACTCAATCATACTACATAAAGGAGCTCGTTTACTGAGAATATTTGAACGTGTAATGTAACTCAAGAATTATGCATAATGATACAATAACCCTTAGTACTTAACTGACGAGCAAATACATTTATATTTATCTTATAATGCGTAACTTACAAAGATCATCGCATTCTTAGCAAAAGTCATTAGGTATTTGGTACGAGTTAATTTTTTATCTTGAAACACCAAGAATTAATCTCTTATTGTGTAAGATAAGGAAAAACATATTCCTCATTAATTAAAACAAATGTTTTAATATTGGTGTGTAGAGCCTGTATCTATCTTTATTATTCATATTAATGTCTTTTAACTAGTTGTTCTATTACGCAATTTTACTCGAAATTTACGAAAAATACAACCACCTGCAAATTCCCTATTTATTATTGAAGAATTACTATTACCTATTTTGAGACCACTAAAATATGGAATACTATCATTAGGCCAAATCACTATTTTACTGTTTATGTTAATCAGATCTTGTAAGTAACTCAAATAGATATATCAATTATTCCATTTCTTGTACTGATGGGGACAAAATTGCATCATACATATTATCAAATGTAGACACATAAATGTATATGTTTATAAAATCCTAATTGACTACTATGTGACAATTCCATACTGTATTATAATAATATATATTATCAAGTACATTGTTCTAAATAACAATATCAAAATGGATATACACAGGGATAGTAAAGGATATGTAAGTCTTAACTAGGGAGTGTAATATTATGACTGGACAATACATAGTTTTGTAACTCACATACAAATTTTAATACTAATGGATTTTATTGCTATAATACTCTTATTATAATATTAAGCATTAAATATAAGACAGGACGTGAATATTGCATTGTGCTTATATTAATTTTGTATAATTACAACTAAATTTTGAAGATATAAGAGTGAATCGCAATGGAATAATGAGGTGACATGATATAAAAGGCATTGAACATGAACACAATTGTTTCTGTAAATGTATAAAACCCTACGAGTCCTTTGGTCGGGTCAAATTGCTACTCAAATATGATTCTTGACCTACACATCAGTTACAAAAATATTAAATGATGTGATTATCTCTTATTTATAATTAAGTTAGTTTGCCATTGCTTTTCAACATCAAATTATAAAACAAACTAAACCAATCTAAAAAATTATATTTTCTGGAAAGGTTGCCGATCATACAAATTAGTTATAAATAAATAATTGACAAATTTAATTAGGAAAATAATATTTCATTGGTCTAAATTAAATGCACTTCAATTAAGAAATCTGTACCTAAACTTTTAACATCACAGTTAATACTGAACAAATAATAAATAAAATGAGATTTTAAAGTTTGTCTAACATTGGCTCTGTATAAAATAGTTCTGTCTTTTGAGTTGTCTGTATAATGAGATATACTTTCCCGCAGCGGATGTTCTAGGAACCACATATTGTTTGCAGAACAGCTTAGGGTCCTGTGCTTTCTCCGAGAGTTCTCCGCAGTCAAGCGCCCGCAGGAATGCCAGAACAAAGGTGAAACAGTTGTGGCGCTCTTCATTGTACCTCTCCGGCTCCCAGAGTGGACTAATACTTACCTGTTAACAATATTTAATAGGGTAATAGGTTGGTAACCATTGTAGTTCAGAGCTAGTCTAACTCCTACGTATCCACTTGCTATATTCCAATCATCAAACAAGAATAAATAAAATTATAAATCTGTAAAAAAAAACTGTATATTTTGAATCACAAGTTTATGTGATCATGCTTGAATTTGTCTTCAAAGTAATTTTATTATACTCTGAATCATTCCCAAATCATTATTTCCAAATTGAAATATGTACTATAATTAAAATGAACATAATTGTATGGGAAAATATAACTCAGTTTTGTGCCACAATAATTGAAAATTTCCATCAAGTGAATCACTTTAATTGTTAATATTGTTATAATGATGATGAATGTATTTCACTGTAATTATTTGTATCAATTTATGAATAAAAATTCAGTATCAAAATGAGTCAAATACCAACCTTCAGTAGTACATCATCCCATATTTCATTCCACAGTTCATCAAACTGTTCCAGTAATAAACATTGGTCCCAGTCAGAACTGGTCTCACAATCACTCCATTTCTTTGTTAAAGGGTCAACGGCCCGGATGCCCTCTTCACTGAACTCTACTATGCATCCTTGCGAATTTGTCACCCCTATGTGTAAGTCCTTAGAGTTGTAGTAGTCACTGCAATGTAATCAACCGCTGTTAATGCACTTATCAACAAGGGAAATGACTCACATTGCAAAATAAGGCCACAATTCAAATATTTTAAATAATGAAGCTTTCTTACTTGAGAAAATCACCATGGGTTGGCTTCATAACAATAGCTCGAGGATGTTGAGATGCTTTTACGAACGGATACGGCACCCTGCAACAAAAATAGGCCTCTTAGCAACTACCGTACTACATTGAGCAAACACAAATTTGAAAACTTTTCAGTCCACTTACCGAAAGGGCAATAAATTGTAGTCATATCTATCTAGTTTGTGTTGGCAAACGGGGCACTTTTCCGGTATAATGGTACAAAATACTTTATGTTCACAATGGTGGAAACAAAGAATACCCGGATCCATTTTTACTTTCTAAATTTCACTGGATTTGTGAATACAAGTTACAGTTTTAAACGAATAAACGTTTGGTCTAGATCACCAGCAAATAAGATTACATATAACTATCGCAAGGTCAAATTAAAATTATTAGAAACTGTAGCTATTGTTGTGTCAATGCACCAAACGAAACGATTCGAAGCAGAACAATCCGAGCACAACGAAACGAACGGCCACCACTTCACTTTTCTCTTCTAACTTCAAAATGTTACAGAATTTTGTACTTTAAAGACCTTTGTTCAAAACACTAGAATCTCACCAAATGTCACAAGTTTAAACAATAACCAATCTTATAATAATAAACTTTTAATGTTATACTTAAACTTTTAATGAAAAGAGTATAAATAAACTACGTAAAAACTAAGTTTTGTACTAAATTGGCATCAATATTGAGAAAAATTAATAAATTACCACAGTAGATTACAGCAGTTTCCGGATAATGGTATTTAGATTCCGAACACACTGCAGTTAACATGACAGCAGCTGTCAAAATCCAACATATGATCGAGCAACCACGCAGCCATTGGGTAAAACTGCTATAACTCAATAGCCATTGTTTAATGGAACATCGACAAAAATGGCGGGAAATTTTAAAGTCATTCGATTAAAAAATAACACACAGGCTTTACATTACAACTTGTTCTTTTTTGTGCTATGAGGGTTTAATTTAATATTAAACATCACATGATATTGCTAGCATAGCATTAGTTTTTCAATATTTAGGCATCGGAAGCCGGCATCGTTTCACAATATCGTTTGCACAAAAACGGCCATCTCTGCATGAGTATAACAATCATAATAAAAATAAATTTAGAAAGGTAAGTACTGGCATTATTATAGTATTAATAATAACTAGTACATACTCTATCAAAACTAGCATTGAACAAGTATTATTAACAACGTTTGGAAATGGTATTAATTAAAATAGTACATATTTCTTAAAAGCAGTAAAAGTACTAACTTCGTTTCATAACAATTGTTCTAAATTGTTACTAAATCAGTGAAAAATTACCTGCATGAAGTAAGAAAAAATTAGGAGTAGGTATTAAACATACCGACAAGAAAACGATGTAAGTAAAGGAAATACAAAAAATAAATAAACTGTTTCAATAAATTTTGCAATAACTGCCATTATTGCGAGACCTAATTGTTTTGTTTATCTTTTAGATTATATCTGATTATAGATACTCGTATTAATACAGAACTGTTGTAAGGTGAAGGTGCTCAATTGAGGGCGTTTGAATATTGTAATTTTGTCAATAATCGAGAACTGTAAAGCATCGCGTATTGTATGTTTGCGGGTTTCCATGACGACGATGGTAGGAGTTAACCGCACCTTAACTACGAGACCCAGTTTTCATTCCAATGTGTGTGAGGTTGTTTAGTACTAAATACGTATAGTAGATCGTATGCCGAATTACGAATAACTCTTGTTAGAGGCATCTGAGTATAAAAAGTAAACTATCATTTAACACTTTGTCATTGATTTATTCATTAATTTACCAACATACTGATTAGTAATATAAATAAATTATTGAGTTTTTGAGTAAGTTCATTGTACCTAATGAAATTATTGAGGTAATGATTTAAGGATTCTCTTAAAAGTGGGAGTGTCGTCTTAAAAAAAGTTTTTTTTAGAATATTATGTGTACCTAGTACCTACTTCGTTATGAAATAGAGAACAAATGCAGTGATGACTCCTGAGGAAAGCAGTCGTGTTCGATTTGCTTGGTGGTTGTTGCTGACGGTCCCCGCCGTGTCCGCGGGCATCGCGTGCCTTGCCAACCCGTGTTTGCATGGAATTTGTATCGATGATATTAACAGGTGAGAAAGTTTATAATTTTTTTAAATAAGTTTATACCTGCTTGGTTAGCTACAAGCTCGTACCCTAACTCTATTCAAAATTTGCAGGTGATAATTTTTTCTAGTACCTACCTACATCTTGATGTAATAGAAACCTTGTGATCAAGATCGAAATTCTTACATTTCAGAATAACTTTTTTCATTTAAAAGTGATTTAGAAATGCAACTTACATTTTTTTTATTACAAAAACACTAAGAAAACCTCAATTTCTTCAACGTCTGAACCATGAAGATCCTTAGAGATCCTTGAAGGGTTTTTGTGTTAGTTTACAAAAGTAAATAATCTGTGGCATTAATCTATAATTACAATGGATATTTGAAGATTGTAGAAAGAGCTTAAGTCCATAAATAAACCTATAGTATAAAAACTACCTTACAGTCCATACTATAGTACCCCTTACTTTATATATTGCAGCACATATTCCTGCTACTGCATCGACGGCTACACTGGAGTGCAATGCCAGACCAACTGGGACGAGTGCTGGTCCGACCCGTGCCAGAACGGTGGCACTTGCATCGATGGCGTTGCTGCCTACAACTGTAGCTGCCCTGACGGATTTATCGGTGAGCTGTCATCTACATATATGTATAACTATTGGGTTATATTAACTAATGAGTTAACGACACATTTTACTGTAATACCTACTATTGTTTTTTTACTGAAGCTCTGAGTGTAATGGTCCTAATTGTATCAAATGCTTAAGTGTTGGTCATAATTATTATGGCCTTTTGAATGGGATTCTTCGATAGCATGATCCTTATCTTTATAGAAATAAAGTATATTTTCATTAAAGCCAGACCAAAAACATAACACGAAAATTGCTAAAAGCAATTACCTAATGAAGAAACTAATTTAACTACTATCTATACATACGATGTCTTAACAGTCACACGAACTTTAATTAGGTATCTACTAATGTAATTTCGGTTAGGGACCGACCACAACCAAAGGGTCACTATAAGTAGTCGTCATTTAAGTAATTGTCCCATCTGGTTTACGCAGACATGAAATAAAAGTAGTAACATACTTATCCCCTCTTGGTTCGTTTACCTAGATTAATCCTCATACAAGCAATTACTCCATTAACTTAGAATAATCCTCATACAAACCTAGAATAATCCTGGTCCATTAACGTAGAACAATCCTCATACAAGTGATTGCTCCTGGTTCGTTAGCCTAGAGCAATCCTCATACAAACGATTACTCAGAAGTAACCATAGATGAACCAGGGTTCATTAGCCTAGAACAATCCTCATACAAGCGATTACTCCTGGTCCATTAACCTGGAATAATCCTCACACAAGCGATTACTCAGGCGACAACTGCGAAACGAACTACAACGAATGCGAGTCCAATCCTTGTCTGAACAACGGCACGTGTATCGACCTCACCAACGAGTACGTGTGTCACTGCGCGCCGGGCTTCTCCGGCGACCACTGTGAGCTCGACGTCGCGGTCTGCAACTCTACTGAGATCAGGTGCTACAATGGAGGCGAGTGCATCGAAGGAACCGGCTTCAAGTTCTATTGCAAATGTTTGCCAGGTAAGACGGTTTGGTACTGTGCAGATTTGAAATTTAGTATTTTGAATAGTAATTATGTAAGTCATAAATAGGTAGGTACTAGCAGTCATAATATGTAAAGTAGGTCATCGTAGGCACTTGTGTTCGTTTGTATTTGTAACACCTTTCATCACAGGATTTATTGAACTCATGTCTTCCTATATTGTGAGATCTTAATTTCTACGCCCACACCATGCTGGCCAAATGCAAATTGCCATTGGAAAAATATACTTAAAATAAAAACTTTATACTTACTTACTTACAGTAGAAAAGTAATAATTATGTATAATTGCTAGGAATATCTAACTAGTAAGTCGTAATACGCAGCACGTTTTTATTTTTTCGAAGGTTGGACTGGACCTAAATGCGAAGACCAAATCGACGAATGTGAGTCGAATCCCTGTGAGAATGGTGGCATCTGTATTGATGCTCACGCGGATTACATGTGCGCGTGTACTTATGGTAATTATTCTGTTATTTACGTAATTTTTAACGTCACGTAAAGTACTAAGTAGATCGACATAACCCAAGTTTTTGTTAGATAACTCTTTAAGTAATCAAGGAAGTTAGGGTATTACAGCTGACTAAGTTTTATCTCTTTTAGAAGTTAAATAGGAAAACCTTT
Organism: Lerema accius; assembly: GCA_001278395.1. NCBI lineage: Eukaryota > Metazoa > Arthropoda > Insecta > Lepidoptera > Hesperiidae > Lerema > Lerema accius. The sequence goes on along the minus strand of LGAG01000038.1, from coordinate 1,090,105 downwards.
TAGCTAACGAGCCTTGCTTAATACATCGTATATTTTCTGCCAGAAATACCAATAGAAACAAAATATATTTGTGGGAACACCTATAAATGCAAAATATTTTTTCCACAATTAAAAGTGATCCAATGTCTCGTTACAGGATACACAGGCAAGAGTTGCGAGGTTCAAATAGAGTTCTGTGACGAGAACTCTTGTAGCAACGATGCGCTATGTGTGGTTGAAGACGGAGTTCGGATGTGTTACTGTGTGCCGGACTACCACGGGGAGAGATGCGAGCTTCAGTACGACGAATGCTTGCTTGGACCAAGGTACACAAATTATTTTTATGTCATAATCCGAATATATCAAAATATTTTCCATTTTAATTGACATAATAAAAAAATAATAATAAGTGTACTCGGGTTAAAGACACGAAAATTACCCTTTTATTTTTTCATTAAAGTAAGAACGAGACGACTTATCATTATCGTAAAGGCAATAAGGACGCGTGCGATTTACAATAGTGTGAAACATTATTTCGGCTATTTACTAAGGACGTAACTTCACGTAACATCATTGCATAATATCATTGCATAAATGGAATATTACTGCATTAGTGTATCATTGCATAACAACCACATAAAAATACCAATTTTTAAATAGGTGTATGAACGGCGGAACATGTATCGATGGTGTAGACAACTTCACTTGCTCCTGTCCCCCGAGACTTACCGGATCTCTATGTGAATGTCTCATATTAGATGATAGCAGTTACGACTGCGAATATGTGAGCCCGACGCCGTATTTCAATGCTTCTACATCAGTCACGCTTACAACATTATATGAAGATATTACTTCTAAGTCTTCTACTAGTTTTCCTGGAAAAGTAACAGACTTAGACACCTTGACCTCTGTAGAAGCTAGTACAGAAACGAGTGCTAATGAAAGTTCCACGCAAGGTCAAACAGAAATCGTCTCAACTGAATCGAGTAAAATCACAGGTCTTACTGAATCTATAATAACATCGACAGAAGTGTCTACTATAGATGAGGACAAAACTAGAGAATCTACAACACTTATGACCATAACTTTACCAACACAAGTGCATGAAAGCATAGAGACTGAAAGTTCTAAGACCGAAGTGACTACAGAATGCCCTGAGCCTTGTATTAAAAATGTTTCAACTATTAAACCTACTTCTAAAGAATTAGATACTACTACTAATATACAAGATCTACATACTGATGTAGATGCTACTACACTCACCGGTAAAGAAGTTACTGAAGTAAATGCTACAACAGATAGTAGTATAATAATTCCGTTACCTGAAACAACTATGAAAGTTATAACAGATTTCGGTACAGAATCTATTACCACAGAAGCAGTAACGACTACAAGTAGAATTGACGTTACTACAGAGAAAATGTTTACAGATGCCCCTACAGATCAAAGTTCTATCGCTTTGCCTTCACTACCAACACCTGTAGTTACCGAGGCTAGTGAGACCGCTACAGGTCTTGATACTACGACTCAATATACGGCATCGCCATCTGAATGCACGGCTTCTGTTTGTCATAATCATGGAACTTGCATTACGGGACTACATGGAACTAGGGTAAGTTATTCTATATTTTCTTTCATTCTTTCTAATATGTGCTTTTATTCACTTTAAAAACTTATTATCCTCATCAAAAATTTGCTGCTTGTAAGCTCAACATATTGCACAGCGATATAATTATAATATATATTTTCGTTTTCAGTGTCATTGCCTATTCAACTATGGGGGACGATTTTGCGAAGAGAAGATTGTTGTTATTTCAGCAGCTTTCAATGGAAATTCTTATATAGCTCATCATTTGGTAAACACTACTGCTATAGACATTGAATTCAATGCCAAAACTTTAATAACGGATGGTCAAATGATGTACGTGGATATTGCGAAAGGGGTTTATATGGAACTTTATATGAACATGGGATTGTTGAAGTTCAAATTTTCTTGTGGGTACCAGACAATGCTCTTGAGTGAACTTAAAACCTTCGTTAATAAAGGATATCTGATGAAAATTGAAACAAGGTAACAAAGGGAACATTTATTTAAAGTATTACATTATTTCAATACAGCTGACGAATTACTGTCACTTCTAGATGTTTGTGGCAACGTAGCAATTTAAATTTTAATTAATTTTGTTAATTTGCTTTTCAGATTAGATTTATATTTGAAAGAGCAACATTGCAACGCAACCCTCCGTCTCAACGACACGGTAGCGATGAGTGGCGGACAAGTTGCAAACATCACCTCTCTGGACCACAACTCTACTTTATACTTCGGAAACAAAATAAACAACAATCATTCAGAATACAAACCATTCATTGGATGCATACGAGATTTAATGGTAACAGCCTTTCTTAATAAGTAGTTTGTTGTGAATGATGACTCAAATGCTAAAGTTACAAATTCACTTATTTAAAATAGCAATTTAAAAGTAAACAGTCGCTCAGTAACTGAACCATTTTCTCTTCTCAAAGATAAAACACCTTTCCAAAAGGGTAGAAAAATAGAATTTGACAAAACTACATCATTACGAATTTGAATTTAATTCATCCATTTTTTATAACCGTAGTTTATAAACTTATTATTTCCAGGTGAATGGTGAAAAACGAGAAGTATTCGGTGAAGCATTGGACGCTATCGACGTATCGGAGTGTACTTCACTATCCTGCCTGTCGGGCCCCTGTCTCAACGGTGGCTCCTGTAGTGATCATGGCGACTCTTACATTTGTTCTTGTGCTAATGGGTAATTATGAAAATCGGAATTTTAATCAATTTACCAATTATTATTGTATGGCTTATTCGGTTGTATTCTATTGTATTGGCTTATTCTATAGATTTTATGGCTTGTTCTAATTATTTCATCGATTAATGCACCTATACGATGATTAGATCTGCTTGTCTAGTACAAGTTTAGTTACAAATATTTGAAAATGAAAAGCTAACGATCGAACGTCGATTATATTCCTCGTCTTATTCTTGAAATCCATTGTCTTATCCTTGTCATTCTTCATCTACACCTAGATATTCATCATCTTTCTCTAGTTATTCTTCATGTTATCCCTGATATTGTTCATCACTGTGTGTCTAGTTGGATGGGGTCAGAATGCCGGCAGTCGGTATGCGAGCACAACCCGTGCCGGTCTGGCGGCAGCTGCGTGCGGCACCCCGGCAGCGGCTTCCTCTGTCTCTGTCCTTACGGGAAACATGGCATCTTCTGCGAATATAGTATGTACTGGCTATGACTTATTTACTTGTATAGCTGGCTCTATAGTTAGCCCTCGATTCATTACAGAGAGTTCTGGCTTCACCATTACTATAGCACCTACAATTGAACGAATTGTTTTTACGAGTACCGTTTGTTCTGTATTTTATAAAATTAAGCTAAATTCATATCACTTTACAATTTTCTAATTTAGCTCAAAAATCGATCAATTATTTTTTCAATAAAATTTTAATAATATAATGGTAAATTTTAAGATTTTTTTCTTTATTTACAATGATGAATACTTATTTGTTTTATTTACATATTTTAACCAATTTATCTTGGTATTATTCCAGACGTGGAAATAACACGTCCGTCTCTCGCACCGATCAGCACGGGGGTGTCATCGTACGTGTTGTACAGTCTGTCGGCGGCCGCGCTCGCTTCCGACCGGCTCGACCTGCGCCTGCGCTTCCACACCGCTGACATGGACCAGATTGCGCTGCTCGCCTTCGTGGGCCAGCATGGCCGACACGACTCCCGCAGTCCGCATCTCGCTCTCACGTTTGTTAAAGGATACCTTATGCTCACTTGGAACATGGGGAATGGTATGTCGCGCGTATCTTTGTTATGTTAAGTATTTCGTTATTTCCATTGCTATCGGTTTTTCTAGTATCTGTAGGTGGGACCGTCGCACCTAATGGTAAAAAGCGAAACTAGAATACTCTTATATGTTACAGAAGAAGGACGCTATTAATTCTAAACTCTGAGTTGGACAAGAAATGGCAAGGATGGTAAGTTGGTAAGTAATGGTATGGTCCTCACGCAGGTCCTCGTCGTATCTTCACGTCTCGTCCGCTGAGCTCGCGGCGCGGCGGGCACGCCGTGCGTGTGTGGCGGCGCGGGCGGGCCGCCGGGCTCAGTGTGGACGGCCGACACAACGTCTCGGGGAATGCGCCCGCGCACGACACCAAGATGGCTGTGTTGCCTTACATCTATATCGGTAAGTCTTTACAAAGACAAAATTATATTGCATTTAGGAACAGTAAGTGTTTATGTTTGGTACTTAACCTATGCTACTGGTAATAACAAAGGACAAAACTCGGTGGGTTACTCCGGTTTACTCCAGCTCAATGACGATAGATATTCTGTCGAGCCTATATAGCAATGAAATAGGTCAATTTCCTTCATAATTTTTAAGCAGCTTATTAAAACATATGGACTATGCACAAATGCACTTTTCAGTTACACTTGCCTAACGTAGGTACATAAACATGTATTGTTATTTTAAATTTTCATGTTCTTTTAATATTTTTTGTAACATAATATCCAGACAATTTGATTTTGCAATAGTTTTGACCTTCAAAACTTTTAGAAGCCTTTCTAAGTAACTGTTTATTCAACCTTCATAGCGACCCTGTACTGCACCTGAAACTAATATCTTTTTATTGTATTGACTTGATTTTTTCTAATTATAGCGTAATAAAAAAATGCTACCTACCTACTACTACATTGCAAACAGTTGTGTGAAACCTAATTTCAACAAATTTTATTATTCACTTTGGTTTCAACAAAATTACCCCATTTCACCCACTCTCTCAATGAAGACGAATTCAGTGACACAACACATACATTGAAATCAGTCAGACAATTTAAACTGTAAACTATGCCAAAGAAGTGAACATACATACGCACGAAACACATTATCCTTCTTACACAGTGGGCTAAACACATCGTTATCTCTGCACTTTTAAATGACGTGCATAATTGTATCATTGATACCTATATGAATAAACTAGACGACGCCCGCGGCTTCGCCCGCAGAAGATTAGTTTAAAAAATATTGGCTTCATCCCAAGGGAACCTATAATCGGGATAAAATCTATCCTATGTCCTATT
>LGAG01000038.1:1050650-1078198 GCA_001278395.1 Lerema accius | reverse complement strand
ATCCTGGCCGTAGATCTCGAACACTGAAAATATACACGATTTATTATGCTTCAAATTATATTAAATTCAATGGACAGCGTAAAAACTCTATAATGTTTAATTTTTTTTACTCTAAAGGTCTGAATAAGTTAATTACATTTGTTTCAGTCCTTACCGGCAAGATAGTGAGGATCCACTATAGATAGCTTTGTATCGCCCGCGGTCTCCCAGGAGCAAGTCGTACGTCAATTCCACGTTAGGAGGAGCGACGCCCTCGGGTAAAGGAGAGTTCCATTGCACTAATGCACTTGTTGGTGTCATGTCACTCACCTAAAATCAATACAGAAACTAGTATCAGAATTCACTTTTCAAAATCAAAATAGTGTTACCAGGCCTCTGTCATTTCATACTAGTATTTCAAAATAATCACATTAAGATTTGTAATAACGTAAGATTCGACTTTTGAAAGAATTATTATTAATATTATTTTTAATTTGATTAGTAGCTTATAAACTCATCTCTCTACACAAAGCCACAACCTTTTTATAATACGTATTGGTTTCGATACCTGAGGAGTACGCGTAGCAGACAGCAGATCTAGTAATGCCTGCGTATCGTTTTCGTCGTCGCCCTGTACAGAAGCGCCAGCAGAAGATCCTTCGCCCTCCGACCAGGCGCCCGAGGACGCGCCGCCGCTGCCGCCCCCTCGGCCGTTCACCTCCTTCCGGGGTGAAAGAGATGGAGTGCTTGCCCCTGAATTTGTTTCTGAAAACATATGGCAATTACAATTATCCACATAAAGTGCTAACAAATTTAATAAAGGATCATTTGAATATAATTCATGGGGTTACAAAAACTTGTGAACCAACCTTAAATTGCTTTGTTTTGTTTATTTATTTATGTACTTAACCCATTTTTATACATTATAATTATAAAATATAAAATGCAATATATAAAACCAAAATTTCATGAATATGCAATAAAAAGATGTAATAAAAAGCTAGAAGTGAAATTGTATTTGTGTAGTTAAAAAATAACCATTGAGCAGCTTACCTATTCCATTGTTCCTGTTATTCTGCTTGCGATCTAGTTTTTGCTTGAGCTTGGTATACCGTCGCTGAGTTCGTTCATCCTTCTGGTAGACTGGTGGTGGGGGAGAATGCTGCATATGGTGGGGAGGCACATGGTGGTAGTGTGTTGGGTACCCAGGCCCATAGAAATGTTGAGGACCTCCTGCACCATTTGTTGGACCCTGAAATTGCAAAATATCTATAAGTTTAGTTGTCCAGATGCAGCAATCAAAGCAAATATTTTGCTGAGGATATTCCAGGGTTTAATTTAGCTGTATATAGTATTACCTAACCAAATCAAAGAGTGCTAGAGTTAGAAAAAGTACTGAAGTACTGACGGGAAATTAAATGTTGCTGCCTGTTTTTAAATTAACAATTAAATGACTTTCAATTGTACTATAATAAAAATACCCTCTAAATATTAACTTTTTTTAATCAATAACTCACACCACCCCACGTATATTATTATATAGAAAATTCTACTGGCAGATGATTAGAAACAACCTTTTAAAATACCATACAAAAACAAGTTTACATCTGGTTTATGCATACGAAAATAAAACTAAACTGCACAGAAAGGAATTTCTGCTCGCACTGACCTTCACTTTATCTTTGTTATTGGAATCTTTTATTGGATCCGGATCGTTCATTTTTTATTACGATTATTTACCACTTATATCGGTCACTTTTTCAAGACTGAGGACGTCACCTGCCGTATGCCGCGAATATCGTCTGCCACGAATGCCACGTACTGCCAAATCGTTCGGCGTTCAGTGATAACACTCACCAATACAAACACAGCGATTTATAACGCAACCGCGAAAAGATTATCACCGAGTAGATGAACATAACACACGGCACAATACTCACTACAAAAAGTCGTTTAATTCAACGCGAAATTTCCATGTATTCGCTTAATTTAAAAACGAAACAATCGATAAATCAGCGGAAATAGTTAAAATTGTTTGCACAGACGGTGCTACGCTACCTGCCCGGTAAATACAATACGACCGACTCGTCCGTCAGACTTCGTGGCCGCCGTATTATTTGTGCAAGATCTTCATGTTTTGTAATAAGTTGCATTAAAAGACTTATTAGGAGTTGATTCAGGAGAGAAGCATTAATTTAAGCATTGAGTATTCAACAATATCAGTATTTGAAGAAATAGTAACATTTTGTTTTGTTAGCAAACAAATACCAGTTAATGACAAACCACACCACTGAGGCACTGACAAATGACAAGCTAATTGACAATCGCACTGGCTGCAATACTGACTCTGACTCTGACATTGACAACTGCCAAAGCCGACTTTTTGTGGTTGTCTTTTCTTTCCGGCTTTTTAGTTTTTATTTTTACACCGCGCGTTAAAAGCTTTTTTAACAATATGTATTGATTTCATAGATTAGATTCATTTGCATTATAGTTGTCGCTTTGGGTCGTGACTTGTGAGCCGTGTCAATTTAATCTGACTTTAATAACTTATAACCGTTATAGCGTTACGTTACGTCATTTGGTGTTTGTCTGTTTAGAATTAAACGGAACGTAAATAAAATATAGACATGATAATTGCATATTAAGCGTTAATAAAAACTAGTTCTCACATAGTGGTGCGGTGGTTGATGGTGCGGTGGTTGGTGGTGAGGCGGTTGGTGGTGCGGCGGCTGGTGGTGCGGCGGGTGGTGCGGACCGTGGTGGGGGTGCACCAGGTAGTGGCGCATGCCCTCGTCCAGCACTGGCGGCATCAGCTGCGGCATCATCGCTGCCGACGTCACCACTGGCATACCACCTGGATAATGCAAACTTCTGTACTCGACTGTGTCGGGGAGGCTCGACTCGCAAGTATGACCATAATTAGGGTGGTAGGTAGGTAGGTATATAGGTTTGTTTTAAACTAATTATGTAACAAAAAAGGAGGTTGTAAATGTAATGATGAAACACACATTTTGTTTGTTTTTATTTTATCATCGTGCAATGTAATGACATCATTTCATGTAACGTTGATGCGGATTTCTGGTAGCGGATGACCGCGCGTGACGTGACGTACGTCACGGGCGGCTGGCTAGCTTTGCTTAATTTTGATACGGATGACCGTTCCGCTTCGTAACTCATCCGCTTATGAATGGAAGTTACTTATTTTGTGTATTCGTTGTACTTCGTAGAAACGGCATTTGGAGGGGCTCGTCGACTGAGAAGTACCGGCGGAAACGGCCGCATAGTTTTTATACTGTTCACTATTCAGCTCAACCACAAAGCTTTCGCGCAATTTGCGAAGAATTTTATGACAGCCTTGCAAGTCTTGTAACATTCACTCGGCATTTAGCTGCTTTATTTTAGGTACACCACTTAAACGGACTACGTTTCAAAAGTTACAATACCTAGTTCATAATAATATTATTGTTGATGATGAATGTATTGCTACGTGGCGCGTGGTTTCTAAATAATTACATTGCCTCTACCAGTAGGAAATTATTATAACCATTATCATGACAGAGCCGCACCATTATAAAGCACAAAATAATTTTCTCGGAACGCACGTTCGTAGGCGCATTACATCAACTTTTAGGGAAGTATGTCAAAATTCGGAATATATTCTGTGACGTTAAGATTAACAAAGTTCATCGTGGGTTTATCCAGAATAATAACGTCAAGGGAATAATGAATAATCCAAGTTTTCCTCGTGGGTAAACTAATCTAAAAAACGTATAGGTAAATTTAAAATATTTAGATTGAGGATAATATATTATGAACATTTCAACATAAGAGTGACTTCCGATAAGCGTAGCGTGAACTGCGTACCTAAGTACCTACCTAATAATCGTGGTTGAAATTTTAACCATTTAAATAATTTGAATTGGAAGGAAAACATTAATTTCTAATTATTAGTTTTAATTCCTGTTTAATTTTATGTTAAATGGTCGACCTAAAAACACAAATTTACAAATAACAACTTATGTACAAGACTATGACCTCATGATTTCATTGTTAATTGTTTTTTTTCATCGCCCATTTACAGAAATAACTCATAGAGTGCTCTCTTTCAAGTTTCTTGTAAATAAGTCCCATATTCGATACCTCAGGGCTCAAAGGGCTTAACCGCCATTTTGGCGAAATTGACGTTTTAATTTAAGTTTTCATATTCGCCAAAAAATAACGTTCACGACCCTATTTTTTGTAGAAATAAAAATATTTTTTTAGGTTTTATGTCGTAACAGCCAACACTGTTATTAATAATCAAGTGATGCTAGTAAACGACACCGTAGGTGATACGAATGTTCTTACGTCTAATATTTTACATGGAAACATCGTTAAGTATATCTCCAATATCCATTAGAGATAATACAGGTCCTCGACTACTCTTCTACTTATTATTAACTTTGTAATACAATGGAGTCATCTACGTTATTTAATATTTCATAAATCAATTAAAATAGATGCGGTTAAATCGTTCTCAGTGAGGAAAATAGAGTAGTCTTGCGGTTAATAAATAAATTTGTTTATTAATGACTACTCTAACTATAGTAAATATCGATTAAGTACCTACTTGTCTATTATTAATTAATCAAGAGTGAATGAGCTTTTAATAAGTCACTCAAGACGTTGCCAATTCGCCACTTACCATCAGAGAGGTATTGTAGTCAAGCATTAACTTATCTTGAGTGAAATAACTATTATCTATGAGTTATAGTGGGAAGGAATCCTAGAGAAATTCTCACAGACATTAAGTATAAAGATGTTAGGTTGGATTCAGGTGGAAAAGAGATCTTTGGTCATATTTTTTTAATGCCAATCCGGTTTGAAGGACCATATTGTTAGGAGCATATTTGCGTTGGAAATTCCAAACGCATGTTGTAAATACACTGTTTTATACGTATCTTGAATCTTTGAGCAGTCTGCCTCGAGGCAACCTATAATAATATCCTTAGAAAAAAATAGGGAAAACCGCGTGAACATTTCGATATGACGACTGATGGTAATAATAAATATTTACCGTAGTCGGTGTGCACGGCGCACATGTGCGCATGTTGCGGGTGCTGTTGCGGGTGGGGGCACATCTCCTGGGGCACGAAGTACTGCTCGGGCGGGTAGTACTCCCCGTAGTAGCCCTCGGGGCCGCCGCCGCCCCCGCCCTCGGCAACGCCCACGCCCACCATCACGGCTTCTAGCAGGGCATTGCACGCGACCGACGCATGCGTTGCGTCCGCGCACCTACTGCGCTCTTCTCAATCTGTAACAACACAATTATTGAATTAATGCAATGCTAGTTTCTATAAAGAATCATATAGTATTGGGCCATGATGATTAATATTAATAATGACTTATGTTTATGGTACTGGCCGACACAAAAGCGGACTAGCCATATGATAAAAATGATCAAAAGTCGCCCATCTATTATAGAATCTATAATTTTTTTATTTGATTAACTACAACATTTCATTAAGTACAAAATTATATTTTTTAATACAAATACCTATAGAAAACATCTTAGGCTTGACACTATGACCGATGACGTAGTTTGAGGCCGCCGGAATTTTGGTCTAGTGATTAGCATTTTAACAAGTCATTAAAGAAATACAGATATAGTCATAGACCTATTAGCTTCGAAGTACAACGTAGTATATTATTAGACTATCCTATAACTTACTCGTATACACGATCTATACTAAGCATTGTACGGATCAACGGTAAATCAGAATTCTGAGAACAAAGGAACCAAATCAAAATCTTAATAGACAACTCATCCGTCGTAAGTCGCTCATCAAATCGATATCGTATCCGCGTCAGCGCATCGTGACCGCATTTGCCTTTTAAATGGAGTTGTGATGGCGCCTCACGAGTTGTGCGTGGATGAGCCCGCAATCTGTGTCAGTGACTGTGGAACTGCACCTTGAAGTTTAGCTCGGCTCATCCGTTACAAAAACATTCACCTTAAAAGTTATAAATCATTAGATTGCGTCCTTAGGACCACTACATAAGACTGCCGTAGCGGCGTGAAGTCCACAATATAACAACGGGCAACGCGCAACGACATGCGAAGAACAGTCAAATAATACCTACCTACCTACCTCAAATAGATATCACCCTGAAATGAGGAAAAAGAATCGCTTCTTCTCTGCGTATTCGTCACATGTAAATTGAACAAGTTTACCATCTGGACTTTGTTTGTATTGCCACGTGGCAATGTATTTTGCATACTTACTCACTTTAGTTACTTAGGGGAGGTTGGATTAAGGGTTTTTATCGAGCTATTAGCTGTTATCCGCGCTTATCGACCAGGAAAGGTAGGTAATCTCAAGTCGATAAAACTCAACTCTTGCTAAAATTCAAACCTCTGTGTACAACACCTTACACATTTACGCAATACGCAGACGTGATTCTATTGACAGTAGGTACCTACAGTCTACTCTACACCATTATAGAATTGAAATTAAAATTGAAATCTAAATTTAGAAACCGAACGATCAAAGACTATAAAGCTATTTTTATTTTATTACTAGCTCTATCTTCAAGGTATTTTTAAGTGCTTTGCATTGCAGGTGCTTACTAACGGAAATTAAATAAAAATAAAATAGAAAAATGTACCTAATTGGTTTAAGATTTCAATGGTATATAAGACCATGACATTTACCGTTAATTACTCGTATGTCACCGCACCACTGTAAAGGATTTCCTCTAATTGAAACGCTAATTGATTTTACCGCTGTTAATCTGTACAAAGTTATTATTATCCATGCCATTAAATTATCTAAAGACAAACACTTTATAGGTAAACAGGGAGACATAAAATTCCTGCTGTAATATTAACACTGTAACAATCATATCATTAGACAAAATAAGTAAGTCATTAAAAAAGGTACAAAGTACCTATAGTTACTTGTTCTGGAAGAAACATAAACCCAAGAACATGACAGTTCAACTAGAGATCCACGTAGGCTGTCACGCGTGCAATTAAGATAGGTATTATTAAAAAAAAACTAAGCGAATAATATCAAATATCCTTGCTATGCTACTCAATAACGTATAGTGACAATATGAAAAACTGTATGAGTAAATTTCGAGGATACCCACCTATAAAGTCACTGAAAAACACCACGGCTCTTTATAATATTACTACAGACGAGCGTTGACGTACAAACGGATCCTTAATAAGCGCATTCCAAGCGACATATTTACAAATTTAAGATTGTCAGGACGATCATTCATTGGTGCGGTCGATCGTGTTCAATTGAATAACGAGGAGCAGTGTCGTGGAGTTCCTACGCCGCCGTCGCCACCGCCAGCGCGGCCGTCGAGCGACGCGCGGTAGACGTTGTTATGTAAATAAAGTCGTGGCCAGCCTTCTTGTCCAGAAGGGTCACGAACGGACTATTATACCTAAATACATAGTATCTCTAAGTCTGTGGGTGTATTCCACAAAATTTAATTCATAGAGTCAAGTATGTATTTAGTATATTTATGTAACATTGTGCTTTGTTAGGTACTCCTGTCATTTGCAATTACTTCTGGCTTTTTGCGTTGCAACTATTTTTTGCTTATATCCGGGAAAATGTAGTTCTTGATTTTGCAGAATATCTTATCATTGGAAGCTTTCTTCTAAATTATTATTTCTATATTCATATCTTTGCGAAGAATGCTAAGTGTTACGACTGGTTTAATCAATCATTATTGATCGAACGTTTTTATAGGTAGTTAAAAATGTCCTCAAACTGGAATGACATTATTATCAAGAGGCCTTTCGAACAGATCGAAACTTTAAAGGTCTTCTGATTCACAGTATATAAACGGAAACTTGCTTAAGTGCCATTTAATATTCTGTATCTATCTTGCATGTTAATATTAATTAACATTATAACACCGAATCAAAATGTCAAGTCTGTTGGTTTGTTGCATTTTCGTTGTCATGGGCAGTAAAAAAACAAATTGATTTATTTACATGAAGGGTGATCATACGCTTAAAACCATATAATTGTACTAGCATACAAAAAGCTTCTCAAGAGCCTTGACTGGCTGATCTATTGATTTTGTGCTACGCAGAATCAATTTGTAAGCATATTTTTATGACTATTGTAACGATAATTGGAACAGTCGGTAGTCTTTCCTCTGACGCACGCACGCACGTAGAAACTTAAATCTATGTAGTAGATTATATAGTTACTAATGGTATAGCAACGTCATCCAACAATACCATCATACAAGTGGTTAATCCGCAGAACTTGTGAAATAGGTTTTACCACTTGCAGACCTAGGCTTGTTTGAGTAAAAGTTATTTTGTTTACGCTAGACTTTACTGGTGGAGCTATGAAGTCATCGGTTATTTGCATATTTAGTCAGGTGTGCACAAATTAAAATATTGATTCATATAGTGTCTGATTTAGTACCTACCTAGCCAAAGTGTCTTATTACAAAGTGCTGCATATTATTGTTAACTACGCATTTAAATTATCAAAACATATTTAGAATCTGGGTTTTATACATAAATATGTATGTAGATAGTGTGTATATATTATGGTCTATGTTTGAAAAAGTAAATTTTGTTGACCAATAATTCTCGAGCATCACAACCAAACCACATGGAAGGGCAAAAACAGTATCGTTACGGTTAAAAAAAAATGTGGCTTCATTCTAAACTGCACTCATGACTGGATGTAGAGGGATTTTCCTTATTATTATTATTTTTAATCACTAACAACTGTTTATATAATAGAGGTAGGTATATGTATAGAAAGTTCCTTTGAGCGTCTCATGTTGTCGCACTCATCTCATCCGGGATTCAGAAGTCAGAGGACCGAGAAACAGAGATGATATATTATGAACCGCGGATCGCCGAGACGTTTCGAGAATTCATTTACATACCGAATGCGAGAAGGATATCGGTAATATGAAATGTCCAATCAAAGAAAGGTTTTGGGAATCTTTGGAACGGATAACTTTCAAGCAAAATTCGCAATAGGTACATGTCACTAGCAACACTGCAAGCTCGTTTAAAGTTGCATTCTTGCATTTGCTTCTTAATTCAACATCAGTCAGCAAAGAGATTGAAAAATGTACAATCGAGTACCGCACAAACTTCAATTCGTATTTCGGTATTTTACTTTACCTATCTATGCATGAAACATAAACAAGTGGGTAAGCAGACCTGTTTTGTTGTTTTTTCAGTATCCTTATAATGAACCTACTATTTATTCTAAGGAATGTTAAGTTTATTCAGGCAAATTAGATTCATTGTTTTATTTACTGTACAAATACTCTCCACTGTTAATCTTAGGTACTTACATTTGCTTTATTCGGAATAAAGGTTACCTATACGTAAAACAATAGTTTTAGCCCACTGTACCTATACAATGATATAGATTTTGTGATTTTTATTGCAAATTAAAGAAATAAATGTTTTTTTTCTCTGTAAACAGCAACAACATTAAAGACATACCTAGTAAATGTAGTTGCTGTTTCCAATAATCTTTATTTATTGACTAAATTTCATAATAATCATTACTGGGGAAACTTGAAGTTACTGTGTAAAGAAAAGAAAAACTTCGTAGCTCTGTCTACGTATTTACAGTTTTGTCTAAAGTTAAATTTCGAACCATTTTCTAGATAACATAGATATAATGTAGGTCGGTAGGTGTATCAAGATTGAAAATATGTAAATATAGGAACAACCAAGTATATTATAATCTACACCACGAATAACTTAATGGTCGCAATAATAAAATCCTAATTAACTTAAGATAAACAAGTATAACACAAAACCAAGTTCTCCGTATGCTCATTATGATTTTCCAAGTAATTCGTGTAAGTCGTGATTGCGGTTAAGTTAATGTTATTAATGGTTATCTGAATGCACCGAAGCACGCGGGTTGCGCGGTTGCGCTGAGGCGACCAGACGGCAACCTCATCAACCATCGTTCCACGTTTTACAATTTATTTGACGCGTCCTTCAACACGATGCTGTTCTCATACATCCTGTGCTATTATGCATATTACGTTAGAATAACACAGTCTGTCGATATAATCTGTTAATGTATAAAACAGTCATGTGTGACTAGTAACTTTTGTCTAATGAATAATTTGACGCATAAGAAAAAAAATAAAAGCTGTGGTGCTCACAATAAAACATATTTAAGAAAAAATCTTTCCAACATTTTTCACAACTTAAGACTTACCTACCACCAAAAATGTTAGCAAATTAACAGCGCAAACAATAAGTGCCAAAATGTGTGATGTTACGTAGACATTAGGGACCATCAACAAATCAATGAACAATGAATCTCAGAAGCAGAGTAGGTAAGTCCGACGGAGACTTTTATTAGCCAGTAGATTTGCATCCTTCTTTGTAAGCGCTCAACGTTTCAACGCAGGATCAATACCGGTTTCACTTGCAGATTTTCTTCAGCCATCATGAAAGTATTTCGAAAATGTTGTACACGTAGCTGGATTGAATTTCAGCTGGTAAGTAGTTAGGTAAGCTCTACGCTCGGTAGCAGAGTAAATAGCCATAAAATACAGTGATGATGTAATGTAGCAATAGTCGAAAAATGTATTCACAAGGCGGTCTTCGAGCTAGAATCACTTGGATTGTCGCGTCGGGTCGTAGCGTCCCTAGAATGTGGATCCATGTTGTTGTTATCGGATCAGTGTAGAATGAATGCCAATTACCTCTCGCCGACTGTCGGCACTAGTCGGCAGGGAATACCTGTTGAGTTGCTGTTATCCTTGTGTCTTTGACTTTTTTGTTGCCAAGTAAAGGTTGAAATCTTAATGTGAACTAATGGCTGGTCCTTGCTTTGTCTTGGTAGATTTTTTTCTGTTATCGCGTAGGAATGAAAACGTTTCCTGGGATTAAAATTATTTAAGATCAGGCCCCATATAGAAAAGTAAACCCAATAATTGAAGGTGAAAAATTATTCGCATTAAAAGAGTAAAATCGATGAAGCTAAACTAATTGCTAGTCAGGCATTATAGCATTATCAATATAATATTACAATGAATGTAATATAAGATATCAGTAATGTTTTCCTTATTTATCAAGTAACAATACAACAAAACATAAGGAAAACAACACAGATATAAATCTGCGGCGTGCATCTTGAGATGAAGGACCGCAAAAAAATTTCGATTATTTATTTTTCGTGCCATATTTATTTTATGGTTTTCCTTTTAGTCCCAAAATATATTCACCTTATTTTGTTAACTTTATACATTATTAAAAAGTATACCCAAAATCTATGGAACCGAGAAAATGATTAGATAGAGATAATAGGAGAAGATAGGAGAGAAAAAAAGAATCATTCAGATCAGCTGTTTTTCAGTTGTAGGAATTTTAAAAATGGAAGCCTACCAATAGACTACGAGGCGTAGTGAGATGGCGCCGGCCGGGCGTAAAACTACGAATGATATAGCTAAACCGGATATAACGTACACTTGAACTGTGGATGGCCTATTCCTGGATCGGGGCCAATGCAAGTCGCGACGCTAGGGAACTATTCATCGTAAACCACCGTCGTGGTACCGAAAAAAACAAAACATTCGGTGCACGTCACGCGAACAAACTACATTCCACTAGCACGAGTAACAAACTCAATTACATACCTATTAAATTGTTAGCTAGAACAAGTTTTATGAACCTTAAGTGTCTTTACAACGAATACGAGAGGATCTTCACGCGTCATAAGTGATCTTTACTTTGTCAGTTAAAACATAAGTTGTGGAGTTATTAAAAATGACAAAATGATGGTTAATCAGAAATCCATGATGGAAAGTTTTTCGTCTAAAGAAACAATAAAATTTTCATTACGCATATATACAGATCTCTATCTAAACTCTTAATAAATCTCAATTGTTACCTTTTTATTGATAATAATATATTATTGGTATAATTTTATTATCGTGAAATATATACCTATACGGACATCAAAAAGCGACAGGATGCCGACAACCTTGCATCTCGACACTTCAGTCAAACATGTTTAGCGCTAAAATGAAAAATAAAATTTAGTTCTGCATTTAGCCGCCACCGACCAGGGTCCGGAGAGAAGGCCAACCAGATAATAATTTGCGAGCCAGCTCCTCTCGGAAAATAGCAAGGTCGCACGCATTATTAATTGATATTTCGAATAGTTCACTAAGAAAGGAAAAATCGTATGATAACATCGCGCTGCGCAGACACACATAGCAGCACAATCAGGGACTTATAATCTTCGTTACTTTTAAAGTTTAATAGTTTATTTAACGTTTTAACAATAATATTATTTCATATTAATAATTTACTTATTATAAACATGCTTCAAAACTCATTCAAATACAAACAAAGTAATTTCAATATATTTAATAGGTAATATTCTAGAATTCCATATGCGCAGCTCTATTTATAATGTAACCTAATTTGATGACATTTATGCTGATAAATTGCTTTTATATTAGTAGTAATATGTTACAACATCGCAGCAAGTAAATAAACTATAACAGCACATTATGCCAATTGAATTAACAACAAATTAATGTTTATGATTTTACATACAAAGGACAATTATATTAATTTTTAAGGTGCATTCAAAAAGAACTACTTCATAATTTGTGTTTATTTTTACCACTTAAAACGTTTGTAAAAAATATTAAGAGACAGTTATTATTAAAAAAAAATCAGGAACTTAATCATGTATAAAATCGTTCGATCATGTATAAAATCGGTAACAAATTACTGGTGTTAATATTTTTGTAATTTTAATGTTAATAAATATGTGATATTTTCGATAGAATCACTACATTTCTGTAATGCATGACTGATGATGTAGATCGAGCAATTACGCAAATTAGGCAACGTTGAGCTAGGTCGGGGCGGGGGCCATTTAGATGCATTAAGTCTTTCATAATATCGACGACCGCTCGTAGACTCGTTCTCTCAAAGGATGCAAAATGTCATCATGTTTCCTATGACTTCACGTTAGGAATGTAGTCATGTCTGAGATTGATTAAATTAAGGTCCGTAGGCTACAAAGGAAACTAATAAAGGGCTTTTCAAGTATTACCTGCGCGAACATCAAAGAAAGCTCTTCCCCTTTAAATTAGATATCTCTTATGCCAATAGTCAATTTGAGATTTAAACAAAGACAAAATTCGAGAGCAAAATAATTACTAGAAAATAAGAAGAAAACTGAACCACAACACCCAAGTAGGTACCTAGTAGGTACCTATTAGTAGTAGGTAGGTACTACCTACTGCTCCCGCAAACTAATAATATTTTTGACATATTTAAGCGAGATCATGCCTATTTATTTTTTAATTAAAACCTTTGCCAACTTTGTAAATGCTTCGCTTAGAACCTCTATGACATAAGGATAGTTTATTTATTTTATAAATATTACGTCAGACACGTACAATATAATCCAATGAATGAATACCTAGAGTGGAGTATGACTTACGAACCTACCTCTGATAAGATAAGTGTGGCTAACACTCATTTTACAAATAGCAACAAAAGTCAACAGTCACTGTGCTTAACAAACATCAATAAATTATGACCGACTGAGCTCATACTCATAATACAACGTCATATATTATTGTTGTCAGTATAACTGAAATTGTAATTATTTTTTATAAGTAGGTACAGCATGTTCTTAATTGTTTGCCTCGATATAAAACTATAAAAATCTAACAAAAATAAGAAAAATAATAACTAAGCAAGTATGAGTAGGTATAGTTTAAAGATGTTTAAAAATTCATAGACCAACATGGTAAAAGCTTGAATTCTCTAAACTGATAATTCCATAAGATCATACAACTTTATTATCATTTGGATTATTTTTTATTCAAAATAAAATTGCGCGACTATATCTCGAAGTACTATAATACGGTTACGATTACATTTCTCTCGTTGAGAAGATCTAATAAAGAAAACTCCGAGATTCAAAACGTAATTATCGTAAAAGAATAAAACAGGAGCAACATAAATCCTCTAATAGAAATATACCACGATGTTTGGAGTTAGTAAGAGCTAGCTAACAACATTAAATTTAACAGTGGACTTTGAAAGGCTGTTGGAAGGATGGATGGAAGAGCTAATAGCTAAATAATTATTTTATTTCATAGCCGGCAAGGGCGGGTTACTTAGCTCAATAATAATAACGTTCCGCCGCCGCCGTCTCGTCCTGAGAGCGGGTGGAGTCGTGCGTCGACCTTCGAACTTCGAATCATTCGTGCGCCAGAAGCTTAGAGAAGACTAGAAGATACGATTCGATCGTCGGGGGCCTTACTGTCCCGTATCATGTCTCTTGAGCGCTGGACTGAATAATAATCTATCAAACCATCTTGCTCACATTCAAACCATACCGTCTCGTACTGGGGAATTGTGAAGATGGGCGGAGACAAAAATGTAGTAAGTAATTCGATTACTTTCATGCGTTTGCCTTGCTTCGAGGGATTTTCGATCATTATCTGCTTTTTGATAAATTGATAAGCGCGAACTTTATGAAGTTTTTTTGTCTACCGAAATTGAACGCGTATTTTGAAGACCAGACGATGGTTTTACAACACATGAGGTCACATAGTGTAGTCAGTACCTACTTGCCGCACTGTCTGTACGTACAATACATACATATACAGTAGTATACACAATCCATTGGTAACGGTCATTGGCAGAATGATTCCACATCGGAATACGTAAAAGATTCAATGGCGAGCGTCGCCGTCAATTAAATAATATCATTAGATGTTTCCGCTGTGATGGCAGCACGTGTGGAATATAAAAAGGCACCCAGTTTCTGTTCGAAATTAAATATGAGGTTATTAACGCTGCTTTAATAGCAATGATGGCACATTATCATCCAATTTTAGTTTAGGATTTTACTACAATTTGAGTTCTAAAACCCAAGTAGGCACCGTTTTAATTGCTTCATTGAAGCTTTCAAGGAAATAATTAATAGTGTAGGTAACTTACAATATCAACCAAGTTATATAATTTGTGTTCGTGACGCAATCCACCTGTAAGTTACGTCACAGAGATAATCAAGCATTATCTAATAAAATGTGATTTGTGTAAATTGACTCACTGCCTACGAGTTCTTATATCGAATTGTACTGTGGCATACCTATTGGTAACTACTTTTATACAAAAGTGTACCTGAAATCTTCCGGGTAAAATTTGCTTTCTGCGATAATATGGCAGTTATTTATAAATTAAATTACAAGTTGGTAGTAAAACAATATAACGTAAAGATACAGCAATAAAGGAATGGTAATGAAGTATAATAATGAATGAGCATTTATATTTTGTCAATGTGATGTCACCACCAGTAATAATAGTGGTATGAAATAAGTGACACGTAATAAATTGTGTAAGCAATTTATTTTACAAAACCATAACGCATATTTTGGGAGGGAAGATTCCGGTGAAAACCTTTGTCACCAATAGGATCTCAATTTCATTACCACTTGGTTTAATTAATCTGCTTATGGCGAAGCGCTTGCGTTGATGGAAGCGCCCATAGTCCAGCTGCTTTCGTCAATGTTAAGTGATCGACGAAGTTGAGTAAACGCGGGCGTGGTCGTAAATCGGATAAACAACCTCTAGTAGCAAATTCTTTAGCGTTTCATGCTTCAGAGAACGCAGTAACCAATCGGTTTTGGTTTTTGTCTAGATGCCACGTTGGAGGCCTTTCAGCGGCTTAAAATCTTCCGACATTTGGGCGGACCATTCACCTCTACCAATCCAAACAGAAGCATCGTGTTGAAGTATGCTCTAGACCTCCTCAGTTATGAGAAAAGACTCGTACTCAGTACTGGGCCATTAATGGGTTAAGGCCAGGCTGCTTATTTATATTTAGAGACTAGACGATGCCCGCGGCTCCGCCCGCGGAAAAGTCGATAAACAAAATATTGATTTTATCCCAAGGGAACCTATAATCGGGATAAAATGTATCCTATGTCCTATTCCTGGATGCAACCTATCTGTGTACCAAGTTTCAGCTTAATCCGTTCAGCGGTTAGACCGTGAAGGAGGGACAAACATCCAAACATCCAAATATCCAAACATCCAAACATCCAAACATCCAAACATCATTACAAACTTTCACATTTATAATATTAGTAGGATGGAACAAATTTAGCACGGGCGTGATAATTGAAATGCGTTAACAGGTTCACAGAGTTCAGCGATATAGTTTCTGGTCATTCATACAATCTTGATTGCATGATCCCAAAACGATTGGACACTGCATGTTTTAGGGATTCTAGGTGCACTTGCACTATAGAGTTTAAAATTATTTGTATATAAAAATTATTAACAAAATTATTAAAATATTAACATTGAAAATTACAACAAACTTTGTTTAATCCATCTTCAAAAGTAAACATAAATGTTATCCGATTTCTTGTTTGGACAAACTAAATACGTTATTTGCAGCAGTTGTCAACGTTTGACAGTGGCCACTGCGCCGTATATAGGCAATCTCGTGTATCGAAAATAACTAGTGTAATTGTATTTCACCGGCGTGATAACGTAAATAGAGCACAAACTGTGCCGCATACATTATTTCCAATGTGGCGCGCAGAATGCGTATGCGCAACCGCTTGGAGTCGGCGCGAAAAAATGTCATTAGCATTATAAGTAACTAGTTATAAGTGTTACATACTCGCCAGAAGTGTTTCGAAACCGATTCTACGGCGCATTTGTGTTGAGGTTGACTTTATCAAGTCATTCACCTGTGTATTGACGTTATGTGCATTAACTAGATATCTAGGTACATACACCTACGTTATTCACGAGCACTTAGTTTCATTACAGAATATTTTAATCGATTTGAACGTTAACATTTTTGTATCAGATTTGTTTTGTTCTACAAGTTGTACCTGACTCACTATGAATATTTATTATAATATTAGATAATATTTAATAGGAAATATTGAAATCACCAGGGTAACGATAGGTACTTCATAAATTAGTTTTATTTCTGAGAGGTATGATAATAACATAGAATATTTTCTTTCCAAAAAAATTAAAGAGTTCGCAGCATAAGAAATAAGTTAGTAAGGAAGTACCGTTAAGAGGACTTTCAATATGTTTCGAGGTGCTTTCGTACAGCCGTTGCACTACATAAATATGCTCGTCCTCATAATACCTAATCCGATTCGTAAAGGCTTTAATAAAAAAAATAAACGTAAAAACTGGCTACTTCCACTGAAAACCATAACAAATAACGTAACATTAAATAATCGCTGCTTTCTTACTACTATCTTTCAATTTATTACCAAATCTCGTAAAATAACTGACTCGCGGGCCAAAAATAACCACAATTACAAAAAAGATATAAGATTGTAAGTACCTACCTATTCCAAATAAGGCGGGTTTTTTATAACCGATGTAATGAATGTATATTTTTATCTAACTATGCTAGAGATATAGTGTATCTATATACTCAAACAACATGACGGTATCAACATAATAAGTTAGAAGGTGAATGGAAGTGATTTCTATAGGCTATTTATATTTTTTAATATGGCGCCCTCCTCCCACGTAAATATGTGGGAGGCTGCTGAAAACGCTTGAGTGTTTTTCTTTTCTAAGTTATTAGATTAGTATTTATAGTATCAGTTTGTATTATGTACCTATCTGTATTGTAAAAAAAAATACTATTCTATATTATTATTTTATTTTTTTTAAATACTGTCACATTTCCGGTACTTTTCTTTACCGAGATCAACTCTAGAGCAAAATAAACTAAGCTATCAATGGGGGCTAATCGTCAATTACCGAGTAAAAACTTGTGTTAATCAAATCGGCGCATTCGCGATATCACACTATGATGTTGGAGCCTGGTATTGGCGTTATCTTAGTCAGGATACGGGGCGTATTCCGGTGCCAGCGATAGGACAGCTAGCTCCCCCCCCCATGCCTTGATGGCGCTTCAATGCCTGTACCATCATCATGTGCCTCCATGCCATCTTTATTAGCAATCTTATGGTCTAGTGTTAGAAACTTTCGAACTACAGTCCTCGATGCATATTTGCATCCTGATATAGGTAGGTCTAGATAGGGATACGTTAAAACTAATGCGTACTGAAGGAACATTCAGCACCTATTAGGATATTCATATATATCGTATTTTGAATGACTAATATCAGTAGAGATACAGTTAGTATGACGCTCCATTTGATATTGACACTTGATCACAATAGTATCTCTTTCTACAACGTACAAAGTATTTAAGCTTACACTGCAAATACAGATATACCTTAGCGTTTGAAAAACAAGTTTGTAAACTGACACGTAAGTCTTACGCTGAGGGGAATTCCCTGAACTCCTTTTAAAACTAAACAAGCTGAACATTATCCCATCCTTATCAATCAGACTTGACATTCTGACTCACTTTGTTAAACACGACAAACAACTTATGGATAGTGAGCAGGAAATTCAGAGGGGAATAAACACCAAATAAATAGTTGATCTTAGGAATTTCCTAACAAATGGTAATTAACTTTCGGATTAATAAGCGTTATCATCAAGTATGGATGTATCCTATTGGGACATCCTAATAGGTGGGATTACTACGGAGTCAACCAAGGCAGTATGGGAAAGTCGCATTTATCAATCTTTAACTGTTTCAAGTAACAAGACCTACTCAAAAAGCAGTGGATAAATTACAATATAAGTAACGCATTAACTTTTATTCTTCTTCGTATCAGTTTGACTCGGTCAGGGTTCGATGCGCCGTATACTTATCGCTCACAATGAAATCCAGCTCGAGTTTTTTCCATCATGTTCGTCCTTCAGTTAACAGCCCTTAATAGAGTTCATTCACGCGACCCCTGTGTATTCAATGAAATTGTCATTCATAAAGCAAGTGGAAAAAAACTAAATAAATGTGTTTACGATGTGTGCGGGTACAAAAAAACAACACATTTAAGGCATTGTGCAACACAATAATTTGACCTTAAAAATTAGCTTGAAGAATGGATCAAATAAAAAGCTTTCTACACAAAGGCCACGCGTTTTTTGCGCTCTCTTACTTTGTTAGTAAACAAACTTATTCAGAATTTAACACGTGACCAATGTCTTTTATTTTTTGTGGCATCCGCATCCGACCTTTTTGCTTACTTTCTTTATAAAATATTTTTACGTCCGTATAACTGGTATTATTACTTACTAAGAAGATATTATTTTAAAACGTAAATATTTTTTATGGTACCTATCAGTAGTTTATAGTGCTTGGAATATATCCGGGTCAATATTGTACGTTGCAGAGCTGTCTGTTAACTAATTTGCTATTTGGAACTGTTGTTTTATGATGTAATAACGTTTTTTTTATTCTTGACATCTAAAAATTCGTTTTTGTAAATGTATATTCGTCTCCAACTCTAAGTAATAATAATAACTTCGGTCATATCTTTTAAGGTAACCAGCTAACGAACGCGGATCCTGTTCTCCCAAAACTTAAAAAATAAAATAATAATTACGTGCATTTATTAAGCTTAAATATAAATACATATATGGAAGTGGTAACCCTAGCACAGCAGCACACGCGCTGCGGTTTCTGTCTTCTCAAGTGGGGCCCGTAAAGATAAAGTGCGGCTGTGGTCTGAGGTATTAAGGACTAATAAGGATGTTCAACTCGGTTTGTTGTTTAAGGATCTCACCCTTCGATACCGGCTAAGGAAGCTGTTCCGGTTAGTGTAAAGTACGATGATAAAATGTTTTTGAAATGCACCATTTTTAAATGCAACAGTTTAAGATTAGGGCACAATGTATTAGTTTACGAAAGTAATGACTATATATTGTCGATGCAGCTACTCTTTATAAAGACAGAATTTCTCGCACAATGCAGCTCGAATCGGCTAAAGCCTGTACATAGAAATATTTAATCAGTGTGTAGTTCCAATATAAATTAATTACTTCGTTGCATTCTTCATACGCATTAGCTTCATAATGCTATGGAAAAAGCCATGCTCGGTTTTTTCCTACAAGCTCGAAAACAAGGGTCGGTAACATAACTAACTCGCAGAATTAATCGACGTAGCGTGACAGGCTATAATTTGGAATCGATAACTGCTAGGGGTACATATTTACCAATTAAGAGAAGCTTACGTCTAGCTCAAAGTCTGAGCCGAATTATATGACCTCGGTATATTTTTCAGTACTAAATAGGCCCAATAAAGGTTAAAATATTGTAGTAACACATACCTGTCTATATTTTGGTGTCGTTGGGTCTATAGCAGTACTCATCGTCGAAGTATCTGGGGTATTGTTTCGAGCCCAGCCCAGCCGGAACGCGAATATTGAAACAGTGTTTTGTTAGCCGCATTGTCAATAGCATCCGGTTGAGAGATAAAGACGTGACAGCAACTATGAATAGAGATTCCGCGAACCGACTGTTGGTGCGATAGAGCACGAGAAAGCTGTTGCATTTAGTTGCAAATTTACATTGTTTTCTTAAAAGAGAATTAGACACTAAAGGAGAATTACAGGAATCGTATCTGCTAGTTCAGATATATCGGGAACGGAAAGAGTTAGGAACGAAACTGAATCTAGAAAATTCTCGCGAAAAACCCAATACTTCCAACGATTGCCATCCAATAATGCTGGGTGCATTAACAAGCAGAGATTCAGATTTTAATTATTTAAGTTTAATTTCACAAAGAGTAATAGAAATCGTCTCTATTAATCAATTCATGACCAGAGTGTTAAATAACGATCAAAAACCTTTATACACTATAACACTTTACACACATAAGCAAGCAATTTGATGTGCTTGGAAAGTGTATAAGTATATATTTTAAGACGTGATGTGATCTTATTTTAGCTATAGACCAACATTTCAACGACATAAAAGTGCTTTGAATATCACTTCAATCTGTCAAGTAGTCTAAAGATACGACCACTAATGGCCACACTATCCCAAACAGATAACTCGCATTCGTTCGAGATAAAAGCATAGTAGATCTATACATCTGTGAATTACAAGTAGGTAGCTATGTGGCTTGTAAAAACCAACGTGCATGGATGCGTTTTCAGGCAAAATGAGTGGAATTTCACAATACGCTGCGAAGAGCATACCTACACAGTCCATTATACCAACAATTGACGCAGCTCTATGAACGTAAAATTTTACCTCGTTGCTTTGTGGAAAAAACAGTAAATCGATGAGTGTACCATTACTATGGTATGAGTGGAAAGAGACCCAATGACCTTTATGTCAGCTTCAAAATTATGTGTTGTAGGAACACATGTTTACACGTACGTGCCGAAAATATAAATTACTGTAGTACTGGTTACGTGGTTGTGGTTTGTGGCTATGAGTAGAAATTTATCCAATTTAAGCCAAAAATAAGCAAATGAACATATTACAGACAAACTTAATTTTTTAGCACATCAAAACATATTTTAACTTATTCTAGAGAGAAGTCTTTTCTTTTAGCGTTTATGTCAAAATAATACCGCATCTAATGCCATTATTATACATTTTGAAGGTATCGTTTGGAGTGATCGCTAACAAAAAAGGCTTTTGTCTACAGGCACCTCATTTAATTTTAATTATTAATACAGATCCTAAATGGTATTAGTGTTACGATTCAGCAAATACACAATTGCTACACAAAATACATTCTAGCCGTTAATGAATCAGCCAGACTAAAACAGACGAGGTCATCGTATTCAATAATAATAAACTAGAATTGTATAAAAAACACCAGAAGCTGCGCTGCGCACATCAAACATTCCGAAATTCATTCGTATACAGCTGTTGGATGAACAAAATGAGATGAATATTGTTATTTAGACCAAGTAATAGTTATTGGCACACGCATTACCTCATTAAACGTCTCGGTCGGTGTTAAACTTACTAAGTGCTTCATTAACTGCGAAAATTAGGTTAAAGTGAATCTACTAACCGATTACAAGCCTAAGGAAATATGAAAAGGACGTAAGTTACTTATAAGTAGCTTCATCAATTGATGTGATAGGCGTACAAATCCAGTAAAATATAATCGTTTTTTCTAGAAGACACAAAAACGAATAGCTATACAATTAAGGAACGTCATGAGAAAAAAACATGTATTACAGCACCACCAAAGTGTCCGTCAATAACCAAAGGCTCCAATAGATACTGTGATCATGTTGAATCATTTCAAACTTCATCAAAATCCTAATACCAATACATTGTTTACAATATTGGTTCTCAAACCTATTACCACGACTTAAGTAACAAGGGTCAACGACTTGATAATAATGCCCAAGGCACGATCGAGATGCGCTATCCATATCCACCCATACCTCGAGTACGTGACAAACGATAACCAGTAATCTGTAGCTTGATAACAAACATATAGTACAGATTAGATCGTAAATCGAACTATAAATACTACCAATTTTCGATCCAAAGATATTGGAGTACGTAACAAACATTACTGTTCTATTTTTATTGACGTTTACAATACAATTAGCATATCAATTAACTACTGTTTTTAGCCCATATTAATAAATAAACTTCGTGAACCCAAAAATAAAAGTTTTACAAGAGAATATGTAACAAAAATTTGATTGCTCTCAGAATTGAATTTGAAACACAAGAATAAAGTGACGTAAATTGGAGTTTTGTACAGATTCAAGTTATTTTATAGTTCCTATTAGATTTTCACCTCGAAATTGTAAGGTTTTGGTGAACTTTAGCAAACCGGCAATTAAAAAGGATGTCTTGACGTAATTACGCACAGTTGACGCACGAAGCTGTCGCGGCTGTTTTGCAAGCGTCGTCCATAAATAGAAGTATTAGTCACCGAGACGCTCTTGGTTTTTAGATCATTTGACAACCTTAGGACTTTTTAAACGTTTATTCAACAAAAGACCGCCTAGAAACTTAAATTCCTTTTGCAATGCAATAAAAATTCACAAAAGACCATTAAAAGTCTACTTCTCAGAACGAACCTAACCAGTAAAGGTTTGAGTATATGTGGAACCGGTAACTGGCTCTGAATTCCATTGCGATGAGTGTACAAGTTGCGCTGTGAGAACATCCTCAATATAAACCCTAACACCGCGAATATGCAATCACTTGTTGTGGCTTAGTGTCGCACGTTTGATATTACTAGGGCTCGAACCCGGAAGCGATAGGACTGAAAGCGCTGGCGCATGTACTCGTATCAGCAGGTAGAAATTACGCTCTCTTTACTCCAACACGTTTCTTATTCAATATCCACTTATGCAAAACCGAGATGCCATCGACCCGAGCTAAAGACGAAATGATGGATTTTATATTACCTACTTAAACGCTGGCAACCGCCTAGACTCAGTCGCTAGATTACTGAGAACTTTAAATATAAAGGGTCATGGACGCTCGATATTACGGAGCGATGCAGCTTTAAATATGTACGAGGATACTACGAAGTGAGTCGCAATTACTGTAAATTAACTACAAGGTAGTTATGTCAATGATGGCTCATAAAATCTATAATGCAGACGTAAGATAAATAATTCGTGTTGGAAGAGTTGGAAGCGAACAAAGCAAGGCAGCTCGAAACGCAACTAAGGCATGATCCGTCTTCACCACACTGTTACATCACGCACACTTTCTAACAACGACGACGTGCCATAGGATTTATATTGCTATCGGGTCTAATTAAAGTATCCGAGCGAGGGATAACGGCCGACAACTACGTTTGAATTACACGTTACAGGCGGATACTGTCAAGATGGTATGTAATTGGAAACAATAGGATTGTGCAACAGATCCAACTTCATACTTTCAGTTTCCTCCCGAACAATAAACTTCTACCAGCTAACGTCATTGAAAGTATTCGCAAGGAACAACGCAACCACTAAATGCATACTACACATTATTATGTACAGCAATCATATTCGTATCGAAACAATCATGGATGACGCGTCGCAATCGGAATGTTGATGTAAAATGCATGCAGCACACTGCGCTGGATAATTGGAGTGCACCGTAAGTAGAAACAACGGCATCCGCGTCGGACTCCCGTCGACCGACTTGAAATTTGAGAAGATTCGCCTGGAAAAGCATAAACGTGAGACGAGGCTCTGAAGCGATACATGCAAGGCGAATGTGTAAGACATAGAAAGCACTTTAGAAAGGAATCGAAGGTGCGCGTGACCTGCAGACGGCGGCGAGGTGAGCGGCCGTTGCGACACCACCACGCGGAACTGACGGCCTTCGCTGTCAACCTTTTAATTGCTCACTTTTTCACATTCTTCGTTCTCATATGGTACTCAGCTTCCAATCATATAGCTTTGTTTGTATATAATATTTCGCATAGCATAGGTACCTACCAACGATAACGGTGGTTTAGATTCAACTGCTAATTCTGCATTATGTGTACCTAACAAAACAACTATTCTAGATTTCGAATATTAAAGCTACTAACACTAACTTCGCGAATTTGTTTTGCAAAACAGAATAGATAACAACAGTGCAGATTAGATTTTAGTTTGTTTTGCTCCAACAATAGAATTTTCTGGTTGGAGGCAACTTTGATTTATTTTTGATTAATGTTATAGTAGTTTCTAGTTTTAATTTTAATAAAAAAAGGTGTTAAATACTTTTAGATTTTGATTTGATCATTGAATACAAGATATATACTAAAATGTGTACCTACTCAATTCATACCTATTACTAAGTGTATTAATAACCCAGTTGCGTAATTGATTATGATTGAGATCGCAGGATTCCAATCGGTATTTAGAAAAGGCGTTCGTGGAAGAATTTCATTAAATGGTGCGCAATATCTCATACCGCATACGTTCCGGTGGCAAAGGCAGTCTTCAACCGCGGCGGGCCCCTCAATTTTATTGTCGTGTCGAGTACGGTGGCGCTCATCGGGCCGTGGCCGCACCGCCGCGCGCCGCCCGGGAGCTTCAATGGCCGACAGTATATTTTATGGCACTACCATTGATCTTTATAACATAAATGCACTGGATAAGCTATTATAAACACGTCTTTCTGACAATGACGCCACGGTGGCCCGGTTGTATAAACTTTTAGTAGCAATAATTGAGTTTCAAAAGTAGATATGTGTATACATATAGAACAATGATATAAAGTAGACATACGTTTCCGACTTATTTTAAAACTGATAATGCCTATATAAATCGTTAAACGAATTACGCGTGTATCGAGCATTTTAATGGAAAAACACGGTCTTGTGTTTTGTGGATGCATTCGTGCAGTGTTACTGCTGTAGCCTATCCAGTGTTTTTTATTGTATAGATCAGTGTAGCGTACTCATTCACAGTTAAAGTGATGAAGTCACTCAACCGGCGAGCGACGACCAACGGGACACATATTTGAAAGCAGACCCAGTTGCGGCTCATCAGCTGACTCTCAGCTGTTACGCTCATCAGTTCTGGTTTCTCACATACCCTACATTCAATGACTTCTGGCGAGGCAATTATGTTGCCAAATATATTTTTAAATAGTAGAGTAAGTGCTATAGCAATCAACACATTCCACAGAATGGTTTAAGATTATTATAAGCTAATTAATTTGCAGAAAGGGCTTTTTTTTAGCGATAAATAATTTGTAAGGTCCCGGTTATTTTAGTAAATTAAGGCTGCTAACTTTACATTTAAATAAAAAATAAAGCATTAAAATAAAACGTTAAATACAAATCTAAGGACGTTGTCAGGCCATTGATAGGATTGTCGCTAATTGTGCAATATTTCTGGCTCGATTTCACCAAAATGATACCACAGTACAGAAAGAAGAACCCCTGTTTGTCACTGAGAGTTTGTTACCTACACTTCATAGGAATATAGAAGTTAGTACAAATAAATGTTAGAAAAGGTAACGGTGGGCTTTAATTTGTATTACGTACTAAATTTTCGTTTAATTTAATTACTATCCTTGCTCAAAATGTAGTCATGGTTTTCTCAATTAAATAAGAGCGACTAATATCTGTGCAAATGGAATAGAGCGACTAGAAGTTAAGCCAAATAGAAATGTGCCTTCTGTCACTATATATTTTTTGTCTGAGTCCAATCTGAGCGGCGGCCGCGGCCTATTACACAGCTGCACTGCTCTCATCTCTCTGCCCTTTGAAGTCACCGAGTAGTGAATGGAGGTGACACATCATTTATTCATGCCTGAACAAATAATATCCAGGTATTCGTTACAATATTACCTCATCAATGACAGAGATTTTTGTTTTCCTTATTTCGCCAGGAACATTTAATTAAAATTTATTACCATAATAGGCCAATTGACTTTATAGAGAAACGTGATTAGTGGGTATTATATTTTTGTATTGAGGTTACGGTTTTCCTTACAGGATTCCGTAGAAATATCGGAACCCATATTTATATGTAATACGTCATATTAAATCGCCATATAGAGTTAAAAACACGAACTACAACTTACACAACAATGTTTGATGATTCTATTAAAAAACCCACAAAGTAATGAATAATGAATGATTCCTTGAAATAACCATTTATAACTAAAAACAAAATTATAATCTACGGCTGGGGCAGGTGGTAAAATCCAAATGAAAATGTGTTATCTATATAGTATGCATATGCACTTAAATAGTGCGATACAATATGTTACTATCACTATGAAGCTGAAAGCTCCGTTCTACATCAACAGTCACGCATTGGCTCAGCGAATAGTTGCAACTGTTGCAAGTTTTGTATAATGTACTGGAACATTGTATGCATGTGGAGCATCTACACAATAGCTAAATAGCTTTTTGATATTTAGAGCAGACTCGGTATAAGCATTATATTGTATTGAGATCAATTCGCAGATGTATTTTTAGATATTCTCGGCTGGCAAGTCAACGCTCCTCATTCCGCAGTCGCGATTTGCTTGCAATTTCTAATGATTTCTCACTTACTCAACGCACGAGTAGGTCCATAGGTACCTTTTGCAGAAGGTCGCATGAAGAAGTTAATAAAAGGTCTATTATGTTACAACTTACAACATGGAGCTGAAATTTAATAAGCAGTAAGTATTATAAGTATAATACCCATATACATTATGATGTTTAGTACATTGTTATAATAAAATGCAATTAGAACTACAATGGTCACTAATATAATAATATTGTACATCTTCACGTGAGCCAGTGACTAGAAAAATCCGCCCTAAAGTGCAGTCACGCTTGTGGTTATTGTAATTGGACTAGCTAGACTGCTAGATGAATGCATTATACATAATTGTGACTTCATCACGTCATGAATGTAGCCAACCATGCGAGTAACAAGTCTTTATTATTTGATACAAAAATTAAATGATACCAATTATAATAATAGATAGCTTCTTGTAATGCATAATAACATTATGCATTTAGATTTTACTTTTTTGCGTATTGGTGCATAACATTAGTCATTGCCATATATTTTGAAGGAAGTTAGATCCGAGTGCTAAAAGAAAAGGTAGTTGTCTACACGTCCCTGCTCTGCTGTTACTTTCAATAAAACAATACCTATTTTAAATTAGTATCTTTATAATGTACAAGTTCTGTTTTCAATAAAACATTCCTCTTTTAAAATGAGT
>LGAG01000038.1:1026020-1044633 GCA_001278395.1 Lerema accius | reverse complement strand
GCCCACCAGCCGACCAGTCGACCAGCCACCACCACTAGTACCACCACTCTGCCACGCCGCACCACGAGCGGCGCCACACTACTTCGCACGGACCACCCAACAAAGGATACCCTTTGTCAGTCCTTATCTGTTTTTTGTAACATCCTCTGTTCTCGCTTTTTTATATCATCTCGTAAGTACGCAGGCACTTCACGAATACCATTGTTGTTTATCACATACAATTTGGTCCATAAATTATTTCTACTGATGATATTATACGATATGTACAGAAATGAAGAACAGAAAACGCTGTAATAATAAGACAATAGGCTATGCTATCACTTGGGAGCAATATTACCTTCTAGACACGCGCACATGATTCACGCAACAACTCGTAAGTTCCTATTACCTAAGTACAAGTAAAGTCTAGTACGAAGAACTAAATTACCCTAATTTTAATAAAATTTGATATGAATACATAAAACTAAATTACATTTATAGATACATTTTCATTTCACGCTATTGTACAATGGCTCCTTAATGTTAATGATAATGGTATTGTGTTTTTTATTTTTTAAATACCTGGCTTATGTTTATTGATATTTTATTATGATAGGAATATTAAATAATTTCGGAATTCTCATATGAATAAAATTAAAAAATGCCGACATCATTTATTTGCCAAACCAATACTAGGTATTCGGCTTAGTGAATAGCTTTATTAACCGTGCTCTCTCTTGCATTTAGATTATCTTTTTTAAACTAGGTAACCTAGTGAGTAAAGTAGAATAAATAGTACAAACTACTACATACGAGTATAAATGAAAGTTAGAACTAGGAACTCTAGCAAAATAGATTTACCGAAACAATATCATTATTTAAAGTGAAAAATTAATGGCTTTGCAATGATTTATCGTAACGATATTTGCAATGATTTATAGCATGTCTTTCAAAGGGTGCATGGTGGCGAAAAAATATTGGTCGTGAATCAAAATGTGTGATTGTCTCGAAGGCCTCCAGTTAGAGGCGGATGTTTGTGCAACGTGCAACTCATGCATAGTTTCGAAACTTAAAAGTGAATGCTGAATGACGCAATCTTTTATTAGTAAAATACCAGCGGAGCAATGATGCTAATGTAATAGAATTATGATTGACAAACAATTTTATTAACAGACGATGTTATGTATTGTTATATAAGCGAAGAGGAGATTAAGCTTTTAGTTAGATTCACGTAACTGACGGTTACAGCTGTGCATTAATGCTTAACTCTACAATTATAGTTCATGCGCAATATTAATTGTATGCAGAAGCATCTAAGACGCACATGAGTTTGGGGCCCCATTGGAAAGTCATGAGTAACAAATTATAATCTGGACCTCATATCTGTCTGAATTTTCTAAAAATTTCTATAATTTTAAAATCCAAATAAAAGTTTCAGAGCCGACTGTGATGATTACGAAATTCTACACTAGAAGTAACGAAATTCTACACTAGAAGTAACGAAATTCTACACAAGATTAAGTGATAGGTAAGTAAGGTTTTAGCGGAATGCTGCTCTCGATTTTGAAATAAGATTGATATTTCAATCGCGTCTAGAAACACCCAATACTGGCATTTATAATATTAAGCGCCGTGATATATTAATACTTGTAATTCATGAACACTCTAGTTAAAATGAGTAGAACTCGTAGACCGCACCCAAGTCTGGTATGTCACGAATTGCGAGATAAGCACACGTGTCTGAGAAAACGTATACTCATTTAAACCCTGTGGAGGGGTTCTATTAGTAAATAATTGTAACTAGGTACGTCCTAGAATCTATTTACTATAACGTTTTCGAAATCAAACCGCTGGTACCTCTTAGACGATTAATTAACCTATTATCCTGATGCTCCCTCGCCCCTCTACCTGTCATAATTTTCTTCTTCGTCTACTAGTGAGGCGGTGGCGGTGGAGAAATTCCTCGGGTATTCGGTTCAACGGCCGCGACTCGGAGTGAGCGCCTCGCAGCCTCGCGCCTGTGTGTATGTGTGTGAGCGATGGCCACGCACACTCGCACATTATAGCCTCTGCAAACACGACTGAACCGTTACGAGCTACGCTTCTACAATTCGTCTTCTAACCATCAGTTCTAGCTAGATTTATGCTATTGATCTTGAAGTCTTCTTTTTAGCTAACGATACAATAATTACTTATTGCCGCAAAAGCAGTGTCAAACGTGAATTTCTCGGAAACTGTTCACCCATACAGGAGTGCGGTCGGCGGCGATGAACCAATCGACCAGTAATATTGTAGTATCAATTTCATGACCAGAAGCAGTAGCAAGCGGTAGTTAAGTTCAACCTAGTTAGAATCGAACACAGACTATGCAATACTGCATGCACGCCGCGATAGTCGCGCAGTAGAGACGGGTTCACCGCGGAATGCGATTAGAATTCATGATTTCATCAGTGAAACAGATTCACGCTGTCTTCATTTGCTAAATTCTATTCTATGTTCTATAATTACTTTTAGTAGAAACTGTAGACAAAGATAGTGCCATGTACGTGACATTTCTTATATATTTTTCAATATAGAACCCGATATAAGAGAAACATTAGCAATAAAAGTGTCTCAGTCTTGAAAAGAGACTATAAATATTGGTTTAGTCCAACCAATAACCGTCATTCTACTTAAGCCGATCGACATGGTTATGGTAGAAGAAAACTTCATTACGAACCAGTTTCAATGTCTGATCTATAACTCGTATTTGATCCATTTCCTTTCTTCCATTATTCAATCATGTCAACACGACATAATAGGGTGGTTAAGTCATGATTAATGATCGGTTATCTTCCTACTCTATTTTTTATAAATCAAACTACACGCATAGTTAGTGTTTGTCAAAATATTTTTTGAGTATGTCTTCAAGATAAGTAAACCAACAAAATGTTGAATTGAATCACCAACAGAAGACGAACTAGGTAAGGTTTTCCATAATTGATTTTCGACTGGAAAACCGATAAAATATACCTTCCTATATACCTATATTTGGCAGACATTAAATTGCTACATTATTATCGAAATAACACGATATCCAATTTCAGTCTAAAATCAGATAATGTGACAATCAATTGTTGCAATAGTAACTTATCAAGGCGAACGCAGTCGCAGTCTGATACTAGTTTACAATACAAGTGGCTGGACGATGTTATAAAAACAAAATGATTAAGTCGTAATGTAAATAAAACAATGAGATGTAACGATATCTAGTTAGCGAGTTCGGAGAATTAACAAAGGAACGTGTTTCAGCTATCTGAAACGAGATTAAAGGTCGCAGAGATTGTGTAAATTTGACCCGAGACCCGGACACTATGATAACTTATTAAAAGTAACATAGTATGTATTCGGCTAGCTCAGTAACATGGTAAAGTGATACTGATGACGAGCATGTTTTGAATGAATGCTATTTTCATAGGTCTGGACAGTTCGATCGGTGAAAAAATAACAAATAGATACACTTACATGTCGTGCATGTGACCTGATAACAAATTTTATTATAACAAACAGCCGATTGTGACGACAATGTTGCGCTTGCAATTTATGATTATTGCACCAACCTATGGATAATTACCTACGGTATCGGTGTTTTTTAGATTTAATTAGTCTCCTTAAAGTTATAATCGGGTTAATTCTGAAAAATAGAATTTTGTTATCCATAGATATTATAGCAATTGTTTTTGGAATTGTTATCTGTCTGTTCGGGTATCACGTAGAAACTACTAGACCGATTTAGATAAAACTTGGCAGTTATGTAGCTTATACAATCAAGTTGGTTCTAGGATATTATTATCCCGATAAACTACTATAACAACTAAAATATTAAACGAAGCGAAGCAAACAGCTAGTTACTAGCAAAAAGGTGGGAGTGTTGTCTCAGTTATCAGTTAGGGCTGTAGTAGGGCAATCGATACGGTTATATTTTTGAACGTAGCAATAAATAAGACAGTGAGGCAATCAATAGAAGTTCCTCAGTTGACTCACGTTTAGCACGTGGCTTAGGCCGGCCATTGCTATTATTCAGTCACTTCCGGCGGTCGAGAAAATCTCCTTTACCAGAGTAACTTTCATAATTATGTTGTTATTGGTATCTACCCTCGCTTCAGCAGACCTACAGGCTTAGTACCTACCCACACTCAAAAAACACTTTTTAAATTCCGATTTTTCTTTTTATAACACTGATATGTATGCGTAAAATTTCATTTTGGAATAGATTGCACTAAAAAAACAATCGTACCTTAATATTACAGTAACCATCATCAATCAAAACCACATTTAGGTAAAGCGGTTTTGGGTTTTTAACGCAATACCATAAAAATGATCTCTACGAATATTTCTAAGGTTGTAAGATTGTAAGGTTCATAGACCAATTCATTGTATTTATGTAAAATAATCGTAAAACAGCTTAGATCGCGTCATGAATTAAGTAAATAGATGAATGACCGCCAATGAAAGTTTAATGAGCGCTTCCATTTCAGTGCTTTGAAGGGTAATTTAATCGGTTTGTTATGTTATAGGTTCCGATTATTGTATTAATTTTATTAACGTTAGGTATAGATAGCTTTCGTTGGTGTTCTATATAATATCTGTATGAAAAGGTAACAACCCGTTAAAAGTACATTCTTAGGGCTTAAACTTAGATGGGGAATCTTGGTCTTGGTTGGTTCGTAGTCTTAGTTGTAACAGGAAAATCATCAGTTTTAGTATAAAGTACCTACTGTAAAACGTATAATCAATGTTTTAAGTGTTGATATATTTAGGAGGTTATCTCTGGGAGTACAATTTATTATCATACGGATTGTAACGTATCTCACAACCTAAACCTACGTCAAACCGTCATATTATTTATCTATCCATTCATTATTATAGCAATTGTCAACTATTTATAGCTACTTTAGTTTATGGCTTCTTGTTCGGGGGATCTAGGGGTCAAACAGTTTACGCGACAACATTTTTTACAATTTTTATAAGTAGGTAATAAATATGTAAGCACTTATTTATAAATTCTCGATTTTTCGAACCACCGAAACTTACAGTTGCAGTCTACTAACTAGAGATGCTTTTTATGCACCGTTTGTGATACCTAATTGATTTAAATAATACTGCAATTTAAATCTTCATCGTACATTTATCTAAGGCTTAAGCCATGTAAGTGGTCCACCAAGTTATGCAACGTTAATCGCACTCTGAAGTTAAATGGAATGGGAAATCTTTCATAAGGGCTTTTATGTATCGGAGGAAATGTTACGGTTCGACCGATTTTTCTCGCAAGATATGTAGTAAGTAGGTACGTTAGTTGTTAAGCCTCATCATATATTTTAAGACTTGTCCGCCAATTTGCACAAAAGCAGACTATTGTCAATTGTCCGACTCAATCTTGGCGAGAGGCCCGCGCCGTAAAATACCTTGCTAATGGGCGCTAGTCCTTCGTCCCCAATAAAACATCAAAGCCCAAATGTTTTAACCAGCTGTTGCAGCTATAATGTAGAGACGTACAGTACCGATTTAATGTTTTCGTGTTCCGTAATTAAGCAACTTTTATCAGTTAAGAAATCATAGTCGACTAACTTTTTTTTCAATTTCGCACACAAAAAAATCATACATGCCTAAAACTAAAGATCAATTACGTGTTGTCGACGCACCTGTTTTTTTATAGGTTTGTGGTGTATACTCGGCTTTGCTTGTATCATCATGGTATTTTAAAAGATTTATATCAATAAGTAGATTGAAACTCAATTGACGAGAGGTAAAGATAAGTTTTATTGATGCGCGAGTGGCTCAACACAAGACTTGGCTATCGAGTCAATCGCCGCTGTCAATTCTCAAGCTGATACAAACAAACCAGGGTAGACAAGATTTTCCAATAAGAATACAATGTAGCAAATGTGCAATGAATCGGCGCAAGAGCGTCAGCGAACTCAGTCACACTGACATTGCGTTCAGTCCGGCATTCCATATGGAATGCGGTCGCTTGACCGGCCGCGCACCGTCCCGCGCCGACGCCCGCTCTCCTCCATGTTTTCTTACCACTCGTTTCCGTCCACCATATGGAATAGTGGGATAGGACCGTGTCCGTATAACACAGCCGCCGATTGTCTTTACACAGTAGGTACTCTGTATGGAATTCCCCTTAATTCTGAATTCGCGTCCTGTTTACAGATGACGTCATAAACTAAAGAGGAGGATATTTTAGGAAACCTCCGTAGGCGGTAGGTAACGTAATCAAAAGAGGGCGAAGAGCATACAAGGGGGATGTAAAAGAGAGTGAGGCATTCCGAGGTACCGGGAGCCTCCATCTCGATGTTCCAGAGCGTATCGAGAGCCGACGAGACGGCCGCCACGTCGCGGCGACACGACGTCCCGTACACGGGCGACGGTTCGCCGAATCGAGAATTTCACTCACCTTCGCGGAAAAGCCGTCGATCGTTATAAATATCCAACGGGTCGGTCGCTAAGATAATCCGGTTATCGTCCGTACAACACAAGTACTCACAACACCAAAACGACAACATAAATAAACGCGAAGGAGCCGTCGACTCCGGGTAGGATCGTTCACTGGTGACGCACTCGTTGCACCTATCGGATTCAACTCGGAAAAATGCACAGGGCGGGGTTGTCGAATGTCAAAAACGGTCGGTTCCAGAGGTCGGAGGCCTGCGTTCCGAGAGCGTCGGGTCTCACACACCAACGCTTGTCACGACGCCGCGGAGCGGACTGAAGTGGAGCCGCGGCGGCGAGCGGCGAGCGGGGCGCGGCGACGTGGCGCGGGGCCCTAGCAACGCGCCCGCACCTACCGACCGCCACCTATGAATCGAATCGATCATCCGACTCGGCACTCGACACCATCTCATCAATACACACCAGATTTAACTAATTTACATCAAACCGAACGAGTGATGAATGACGAGTCCGCAGCTTTATAAAGCGTGTAATTTTAGTTTACTAAATTATCGGTCATTAACTGTCATTATTGGCTCAGCCATATGTGATGATATTTACTCAGCTGTCTTCTGAATACCTGCCTAAATACTTAATAACCTCACTTTTTCAAATTGGCTTATAAATTCTGATCTGTTCAATTAGAAATCCAATATGTACGAGTATTTTCATCATAAAAATCGTCTAAAAATAATTTATAAGTACTTATATTTAATGTTTTCCCAAAAGACCTGTAGCTGCTTTTAGTATCAAACTAAACTGGCACACAGAAACAGCCCTTTGTAATAAGAGTTCAGCTTTATTTACACAGTGCATACCACAGCTCGATCGACAACGTGACCGTTTTCTGCATCATCCCATAATTATTGCACTTTCTTTCCCATTGTTAGTGTGATGAAATCAGTTTTACTATCTCCAACGATGGAACGAGATTGTCGGCGGCGGCGGCGGTGCACTCGACGTTGGTACTTTCTCTCGTTCTATCATTTCTTTCGTATGTACTGCATTTTAACACGTAATAATAATTTCTCCCGATTCCAAATATCTATAAATCTTTTTACATCTTTACATAATCGGGTGCGTAATAAACGATAAAAGAAATAGACATTATTTTACAAGTTTTTTAATATCTTCATTTGTATACGTACAATCACAGCATAACAAACTTATTTTCTTTTTTACACAGAATTCTATACAATGCGCTGCTTTTAACTAAACAATTCAACTGCACACCTCAATGTATAAATACAGTTACACCAGTAAAATTAATTATAATATGAGTAATTGTCTGTAAACTAACATTTAAAATCAGTTTCAAAATAGTCATGTAACTTTGCATTACAAAATGTGGAACTTCATAAATCTTAGAGCATAATTTTTTTTTAAATCTTTTGTTCTTGTAATCTGGCTTTAACATCGAGACATTATTATAGTACCTACTTTAAATTTAAAATACTGGAGTCGAGAACGTATTACAGAAGTTGATTAAATCACACGAACAACGTTTACATTTAACACGAAATATACATTTGAAGTAGAGAATAAACTCTTAGGTCCAAAATTATACCAAGTGTAAGACATTAGCCACAATGACTTACAAAAGTGGTAGGTAGTATTTAGAAAATAAAATACAATAGAATTATATAGTCTCTTACATTTATTCAGATATGCCTAAAGCAAATATTATACATCTAGGATACAGAAACATCATAGACCATAGATAAATTAGTCTTTGTAAGGCCTACAGCTTCAGCTGCTGTTAAGCTATACTCATAGCAAAACTCTGACATGAATTATTCAACACGTTAAGAAAACGCTATACGTTATAAATTACATACATATTGAGACACTGTACTGCGTACCTACGGACCAAGAGCATCATAACTAAACTAGTAAAACTATATTGTGAGTTATTTAAGTTATAGTAACAAATA
Organism: Lerema accius; assembly: GCA_001278395.1. Classification (NCBI taxonomy): domain Eukaryota; kingdom Metazoa; phylum Arthropoda; class Insecta; order Lepidoptera; family Hesperiidae; genus Lerema; species Lerema accius. The sequence continues at coordinate 1,036,243 of LGAG01000038.1, read as the reverse complement.
AAATCTACTCTGCAATAATTTACACAGTCTTAAGTACATTAAAAAGATCGCAAATGGGTCAAACTATTGTGCCAAGACCCAACTAAGACACTTATTAATTAGCAGACTTAAATCCCTCTAATAACTGTAACAGATTTAATAGCGTGTATCTACAGCCAGGGGTGCCAGGCGGGGTCCATGCGGCACAGATTATCCTGGCTGTTAGCTGCAGCGACTAACGTAGCGACCTTGCTGTCCGGTCCGTCGAACAACGCGAGCGAATTCAGTCTGTTAGTAATGACCGTCACAGCCTTCGTCACCATACTAATGATAGTCTCGTTGTCCATCTCCATTGGCTTATTGTCCGCGGACGTGCCCGCCGACGGCAACCCCGACTTATCCTCCAACCTCTTCCTATAACCCGTCACCATTTCATCCCTCAAAATCGTCCGTAATATCGATTGGATCTGAAAGAATTCGAGCTTTAAAAAGTCTGTTCAATATCTAAGTACATGGTATTTCGAGTAGGTTTAAAGTGAGAACCTTCCTTCATGCGCCATCTTTCCGAAAGCGTACCTTATTAAGTCAAAGTTTACCTTGAAGTTGGGCGTGACAAGGCATCGGGCTACCGCTATAGCGGAGGCGGTGAGCGGGCCCGTGGTGCCGATGTTGGTGAGCAACTCTGATATATTCGGCGTCAACCGGAACGGAACCGGCCTGTTGCCGTCTAATTCACCTAAAAAGGTTCCAACATCTTAAGCCAAAATACAGGTAATGTATCATTGCAATAGTTACGTATTCCAAATATACAAAGCTCGAGTTTCCAGCGCCATTACATAGGATCAAACAAATTGTAATCTTTATTTGCATTATACACTGGCAAATACAACGAACATTCAAATACAGTGCTCCTTTTTACTTCCTCAGATAAACGACATCAACCTCTAAGAAAAAAACAATAATTATATTTAATTTGTAAACAAAGCTTCGTGCGTAATCCGGATGCAGAAATGTACATAGGTACATGCGTGCAAGATTAAAATTATAGGATATGTCCTAGTCACCAGGATCTAGTGTGTTGCGGAAATAATAAAAATCTTTAAATTTTTCCGAATTTGTTTCTTACATTTGCAGTTAGAGATAATTTCGTTGATAAATCCAAATCAAAAACATTGATAAACAATATGGCATGATAGCCAACTAATCAAAACCTGTTTCTTGCATGCAAGGTTTAGTCAATGTCAATATAAACATCAGACTTCATTATCATAATGTCTGGTGTTGATCAACTACCAAATTTACAATTCCATAAAAATATCCGCAACTTATCAGGAAAATACGTTACATTATGATTGGATGAAACTTGTTCTAAATATAATTATACTAGACGACGCCCACGGCTTCGCACGCGGAAGAGTAGTTAATAAATATATTGCATTTATCCCAAGGGAACCTATAATCAGGATACAATCTATCTCATGTCCTATTCCTGGATGCAAACTATCTGTGTGCCATGTTTCAGCTTAATCCGTTTAACGGTTAGAGCGTGGAGGACTTATAAACATACACATAATAGAAACATTAATTTCGACCAAATTTGATTACCATAAAAATGTTTCTAGTTAGTTAATCTTAAAAGATAGACATATACTGTCGCGGACATTTTGTTAGATCATTTAAAGCGGAATAATTCTTCAATACATATTTTTTTGATATCTTGAACCGTTTTCGCAGCGCACGCAACGGAAGCCCTCAAAGATGAATAATTTTCCCCGTTTTTTCCACATTTTCCATTATTTCTTCGCTCCTATGAGTTGCGGCGTGATGTTATATAGCCTAAAAGTTGCCCCGATACATGGTCTATTCAACACAAAAAGAATTTTTAAAATCGGTCCAGTAGTTCCTGAGATTAGCGCGTTCAAACAAACAAACAAACTCTTCAGCTTTATAATATTAATATAGATTAAGATTACAATGTAAAGATTTTTTTGTTTCTAGCTTCAGGGAAGAGAAAACATTGACAGAAGAAAGTTAAGAGTTCAAATGTAGGACACTAATTTGTTAAATAAAAATATTAATAAAGATTATACAATTGACAAATAAAATGATGCATATCAAAAAAATGTTGGACGAATATTCTCAAAGCCAATAAATTGTAGCAGAGAATCTCAAACGCCATACAGCATATACATAATATTATTATAGTGAAGAGGGAGGCCATTTATACTCCAAAAATCATACAGAAACCAATCATAGATAGACGCCAAAATCGCAAATGAGTAAAACGACGTACACAACACAATTCTGCATAATTTCCATGCAAATTTACACCGTCGCGTCGCGTCGCCTTGGCAACGGTCGCGTTACGGTTCGAACTTATTCATCACGCGAAGCAAGTGTCAAGTTTAAATGAACGGCGATCGAGGCTGACATGGTCGGATCATTGCTCCCTACACGAGGCTGGTTGCACGTCATCAGCGACATAGTGTGATGAACAGGAATCAAAGTGGTGCCAATTTATAATCATTTAAACATATGTCAAACAAACCCCTCCCCCTGCCGAAACGCCAATTTCATATCAATATTCCTTTACGCATGATACGTAATGACCATAATATTTTGCAATATTTATTAACGGATCACGTCTAAAACCACAGACAGAGCTTCTGCACGACGATATTCCTTACTTATTCTTTTCTTAAATCCAGTTTTAGTTTTATGTCATCACATTACCTCATCGCCAAATCGGTGCAGGTGCAAAAAGGTAAAAAAAGATAATAGAAGATGAAGATGATATCATGCTATTTCTCTACCAAGATGCAAGGCTATTTGTTGTAGAAGTCGAAAGGCGTGGAAAACGTTAAATTATATTTAACATATAATCCGAATATTCGATTTCCTTTTATCAATCATGAATTTTTTCTGTAATGTTAAGTATTATAAACGATTTTTTGTTCCATGAAGTTAATTGAAAGAATTTGTGTCGTGTTTCGGCTGTATTGGAGTTGACGTAAGGAGAGAAACAATAATAAAGATCTGGTTATTACACACATCATACACTAATAATCTATATTAAAATTATTAGTAAATGTGATAATCAGGTTCGACTCAATGTTGACATGGATACATGAGATTCAACGCTGTTTTTAGGCGACCCTTTCTTCCTGACTTTAACGTTAAAAGTGTTTAGTTATTAACTCATTTACTAATCTCCAACAAAAACAGCTAAAACACGACGAACCAAAAAACAAAAGACAGTCAGTAGCGTACACGCCCATCGACTTCTGTCACACTAAACGTACATACTTGTACAGCTAAACAGTTACCTGTAGCGTCGTCGACGTCAAACTTGTAGTAGGCGACGTTGATGAGCCCCGAGTCCTGGTGCACGTACAGCATGTCGGGGTTGAGCCGCGTGAGGTGCAGCACGTACTCCGCGAAGCACGCGAGCGACAGCTGCAGCGTCAACATCTTGCGGAACGTCCAGTAGTCGGTGGGCGCGGCGAACGTGCCCGCCGCCCACGACCGCACCATGCCTTTCGGTACCATTGTCGCTTGCACCTGATGAGACGTTTGTATACTTGTTATTTTTGTTTTATACGCACATCAATTGAGGACTGACAATCATTCCAGCTAGTAGTAAGTGGTGATGGGGTAGGAATACTAACATAGAAGGCTTAATTATTCAAGCTTGTGAGCTACTTACAAACTACTAGATTTCACAATACTAGACGAGCCATACTTCATGGTTGTGCTTATAATGACATATATAAATTTTATTGGAATAATTACTCCCAGATACACGAATACTCCATCCATGATATTATACATAAAAAGTAGTTAATTTACCGGGTTGTATATTAGAATTTTGCAGGCCGCAAATTGATTCGCCTGTAGTAAGCTGTCAACGCTCATCACAATATGTCATAATCAATGAAACTAATAAATGTTATGAACTATTTCATATTATCAACGGAAATATTTAGATAGACTATAAATAAATTTTTTTGATTTGAGTAAATGAGCAATAATAGTAGGCGCAGAAAAAAAAATCTGGGCCATGTTATACAGATCTCTAGAAAGCTAAATAATCAAAGTAATAGCAAAAGCGCGTTTTGCTTAAAATTTTGTAAAAGTGAAGATGTAATTTTAGGTAGGAAAGCGCACTAAATTATAAAAAGCCTATTTACTCTAAACTTGAAGACACCTATATTTTAATCAAACTTGATGACAGGAACTGGCAATCGCGGGTTTTCTTTGACTGATTTATTCAATTGCCTATAATATTTAACACAACATCCGCCTGCATTATCAAAACATGTAATCTACAAGGAAATAAGTTTGTCTTTATATCATGGTCTAATCAGTTATCATCGATTTGTTTGATGATAAAAATGCATGTTATAATGCAATGCACTAAAACAGAGTAATACCGAATATTTATTTCTCTAAAATGCATGATTCCAACAAATAATAAATCGGTAATAATATAATTTTAAACGTTTGAGGAGATATCCTTGCTTCATAGCGGATCTTAATGGTCGAAACCAAACAGTTATCTCAAATCTTAATTTGCGAACAAGTGACTTTTCAGTTAGTTGTCCAATTAAACACCGCATGAGATCCCGCTGAATGTTATCTCAGCGGAGCCTTATAATCTCTCCGCCATAAACTATGTCATTCTGTCGAACGGTGGGAGGAAGAAAGGAATTTCGAAACGGAGATAAACCGCCGTTTGTGTACGAGATAAATCTCTTACAAACAATGTCGCAAGTACCGACACCAAAGTTTTCACTAGCTGCTTGCCTGTTTTGTGTAGATAAGCGATGTAGATAAAAAAGATATCATCGTTTACGTATCGGATTACATTAAAATTTATTTACATAATGGGATTTTTATTGGATAATCCGATAACGAAATATTAAAGGCATGTAATTTACTGATTTATTAGCTATTGTTATAAGTAATTTATGGGATTGACTTGTTGATGTTATTTTACATATTAATAACCAAACTGAATTAATAATCAGAATTATGCATCTAATAGTAATCGGTACGGCGATTAAACTGTTCAATAAGCGTGGCAACAAGCAAAAACCACTAATATTTAGAATATTTATTTAGTTTCGTCAGTATGAAAATTGTTCACGGTTCAGTTGTAGTAATATTGGCATATCACAGCTAGTATTAAATTGTTTAGACGCAGGCTGTTAATTGATTTGCTACAAACATTTAAAAGTCAATAAGCTATTTCTTTCACACTCGTATGTTAAAAAAATATGTCTGAAACATTTTAGACCACATTCTTGTGCACCAAAAATAGTTGTTATTGTTAAATTTAGCACTAAGAGCTGACGAACAGGGGGCTTTTTATTGAAAATAGCCGATCAACAAAACAGAAGACCCACGAGATTTTAGGTTTTCCAGCTTTTTTAATATAGCAGCAATAAATGTGTTAATGAAGGGTTCTGAAATAGTAATATTTTAATTTGCATAATTTTCTGCCCCGAAAAAAATTAACCAAGAAACACTCTGCGTTACATTGGCATTTGAGTTGTAATGGATGGACACATTTGGATTTTGTTAAGTTACTTAAAACAATGTGTAAAGTCCTATAATGACATACTTATACTCTAACAAGCCGAGCCAAAGTTTAAAATAGTACTAGCAATACTACAGCATAGTGTAAGCTGTCAACTTACTTCTCTCAAGATGTCCCTCAGTACTTGGTGCGAGGCCTGCGAGCCGCGCGCCTGCACGGCCGCCAGCCGCTCGTAGTAGCGCGCGATGGGCGCGTCGTACTCCACGCCGCTGTAATACGACACTCTTATTAATGTTAACATTCAGTGCGAAAAAATCTTACAGTTTAGATTCGTAAATGTGCGTACAGACTTTATAACAAAACATGTTTTATAAATGTGGACGATATGTGTTTATTTTAATGTGTACTGTCTTGTTATATGTTTCATTGTGATACAACAATATTAGATAATGTGGATGTGTTATAATTATAACAGAAGTTATAAGACATGTTACTTAATCTGTACGCACCCTTAGACTACTCGTTTTTAACTAAAACTATATTTTAAAGAGGCGAATTTATTTTTAGTTTACGGCTATTTTGGCGTCAAACTTCATGAATGTTGTGACTGGCAGAATATTGTTACACAAATATAATTATAGAATTGCTAGCTAGAGCATTTAACATACCGATTCGCACACTCCGTCCGATATATATCCAACAGCGATATCGAGCTGGGGTTGTCTTCCACGAGTCGCATTTGCGGCGACACCGACACCACTCGTGGTACCGTGAAGTGTAAGAACCTTCTAGAGGTTTCCTTCTGTTTCCCCAGGTAGTGGTTGAGCATTCTCAGTAGCTGCAGCACCCTTTCTTCCCGTCGAGCATCTCCCAGCCCCGAGTCATTGACGACGAGGTAAGGGTATATCTTCCCGTTGTGTCCTCGGATGTACAGTCGACGCGCTGAAGTGTTGTGTTTCTGAACTATTTCGACGCGCGGCATGAACCGAGCGATCCTCACGTGGTAGTGCGTGTGCTTCGGCAGTAGAAACTCCCCGGGCAACTCCACCTCGGCGGTTTTCAAGCTGAAGTTGGATAGGAACCTACATTTCTCTTCTATGAGGAATGACCTGGAAAAGATATGGCATATATCAGAAAGTGAAATATCACTGGAATTGAATACCTTGGATAAAATTTCAAACTTTTATACAATATTACAATCATTAAAACAATTCTGCTGCTTTGATGTGATGCGATTTTGTTACCTTTTTATTTTTTTAATTGAACAATTACATCAATTGCTCCTTTATAAATATAAAAAGACCACGCTATCGCCACCACTCACTTCGGCAACACCTTAGTCTTGGCCTCTAGGATCTTGACCCATTTCCTGAGTTTGTGTATGAGGTTCTGTAGCTTCATAGCGTTGGGCTGTGTGAAGTCGAAGTCAGCCGTGAACTGGGTCTTCATCTTCTGGAACACGGGGTCCTGCACGGTGGCCTGCGCGCGCCGCGCCAGACTCTCCGAGGCCGCTGAACAAATACCCACACACTTATAACCCTTGTAACATACCAATTTTTTTAAACTTGGAACTCTATGCTTATTTTTTTAATGTTTAACCACCTGATTGTGTTCGAAGATGAAGTTTCGAATAGAGAGCGCACAGAGTTAGTAAAAATCCGTTCAATCTATTTGTAAATTTTTGGAAAGTTGCTTTGTTACAAGGGTGTAAAATGTGTAAGAAAAGTCTGTTAGATTTCATTATACAAAATTACAATTTACAAAAAAATTTAACAACTTGTTGTGGATTTCATCCATTAGGGGAAACATGTAAAAAGACCCTAATGACGTTCTTTTTAAAACTATAAATGTATATCTCATCATACTAATAATGGCACACTAGCGACTGAGCAGTTTTCAAGTTTATAAGTTTGACTATTATTAAGAGGCCTTCGCATTGCTTAAATGGTGGTGACAGATCGACAAAAATATATAACATCGCCAAACGTATAAATACTTTGTGTCAACATCATTAGTATCGTATCGTAAGTTTAGTCATTAATTAATTTTTAGCATATTCATTAGTCATCTCATAGTATTATAAAGCTGTATATAAGTAACTTTTAAACCAATGTTAGCTTTCAATATCTGTTTTATAACTTGGTGACCACCTACGTAAGTTCTCAATATTCTATCTGTTAGTAATATTTAAGTCTGTTAACTAGCAACAGATATTATGTTACAACGTGTTAGTTGTTATTAGTTGACCTATCCAGAGATTATGGGAGATTAATCATTATAAGTACACATTAGCCAGTGGTCGGCAAACTTAGAAAGAGTTAAATATGAACACTATAACAATATAAAAAAATTGGGAGCCAAATCTGCTTGTTTTTGTAAACTTAAAAAAAAACTAAATTTAATACATTTTTTAAATGAAATTATTATTACGCTTTCCGTGGATATTAGTTACAGAGTTGCACTTAAGGAACAAAAGGGCTACTTGTGGCTAAGAAGCCGCACTTTGCCGACCACTGGCCTATACACACATTTGTTATATACTCACGTTATGGACAAAGTGATAAATTATTAACGGGCAATATAAATAATGAAAGGGCACAGTGATTAATAAATACTAGTCATGTATTTATGTCCACGATATTATAGATTATAAAATTTACGATATCATAATTATCGTAGCAAACCCGTTTACGCGGGGTTTCTCCTTTCGATTTGATAGACACCTACCTGACCTAAACAACTTACCTTCCATTTGTTTATTTCTCCATTGCGGATTCTATAAAATATGCCTTTTCATTGTTTTGCCCAATAGGTGAATGGCTCAAGTAAAAAGTGCTAAATTGTTCACTTGGTCCATAACGCATTCATATATACGATTACTTAACTTAATCATGCGACACAACACCCATATAAGTAAATTGAAAACAAAATCCCTCTTTATGCGTTAGGGGTTAATATTAAGAAAATTAAATGCAAACATTTAATGACCACTGAAAATTATATTTAATTCAAGTACATGGACATGCAAAAATAAGAATCAAAATGCGACTACAATAATATTAATGTTCGCATAATATTTAATTACAAGCATAAAACAAACTTAACATGTTTATGTATACCTACAAAAATAAAGAAAAATAAGTACAAGATGAGTTCGTATATATTTTTTTACTATAATAAAAGAAACATGAAACATTCGACAAACATTTGATGGCAATTATAAGCAAACTTTAAATATCATAATGACGTAACAGGTGGCTGTTAACCCTTCCCTTGTCGCAGCAGCCCGTTTTTGCACGAAAAAATATTCATCATAATATATGACGCCGGCTATATCCGAACTTCTACATCAATAGTGACAATAGTTAAAAGTTACGAGCCACCGAAAAATAAAAGTTATTAAACCTCAAAAAAAAAAATGTCATGAGCGCGTCCAGCCAACAACGACATCACACTACAACGAACGACAACGACCGACAACAGCAACATCAACAATGTATGTTCGGCATGATTAACCGTAAAGATGCGGTGCGTTGAGGAACTCACTTATCCCGATGCCGATGCCGAAGGTAGATACGACTTTCTTGACGAAGTTGAGTGTGTGTGGAGTGACGGTGGCGTCGGCCACGGCGGCGCGGTGGTGGTAGGCCACCACGTGGCACTTGGCCAGCCCGGCGCGGAGCTGACGGAGGACTTCTTCGTACCAGTTCTCGCGGAACCATACCATCTGCGAACCGATGTCGACTGTACACGGTGCTTATTACCAATATACCGGCTGTAACTACGAAAATTTCTAGTTTTTTTTGTCTCTTTAAATTCCGAGAAGAATATATGGAAGAAAATACATAGCTTAACTTTTTTTAAAAAAAAAAAAGCAAAAACATGATTCTTGCGTTTTCGATTGTCATACATTAAATATAGCATGTTATATAAATTTCTTGCAATATTTTTGTGTCAAATTATAAGACAATCTTTAAATTAACATCGGCACGGTACCTGATCGACGATCCCTTCGAGCGACGAGAGAACAGTGGGGTGAATCTCGCGCTGTAACTGCATGATCTTGGAGCAACGCCACATGGGCAGCGTGGCCTTGATGGGCCCCGCCTCCGCACTGCCAGCCGCCGCCGCCGCGCCGCCCTCACCTGCCTTACTCGTACTGGCCTGCTACAGTACGTACAACCCGTTTTAGTACTATATTCACAATCATCAAGGCTAACTTAGATTGAAAATAACTGACTTGGTGTTACATGGATCTTAAAATTTAAGGTAGAAGAACTGAGTTGCCAGTGTTGGTTTTTTACGAGTTATGTTTTTGACGGCATTTACTTATTCAGCATGAAGTCCAAAGAATTGAAGTCATGCGGACCTGAAAGTAAACATGTTTTAAATTTTATTTAAATAAAGGGTGTTACATATACTTACAGCGCTAGTACTCGTTTGAGGCAGGTTTTCGGCGCTCTTGTGCCTCTCTCGCTGTTCGATCTTGAGAGTTAAGTACAGTGTTCTAATGGGGAAGTACACAGCTTGCGGATACAGCCGACCCACCTTAAAATATACATTTTGATTACAGTTTTAACTTAAACAAAATGTATATAGAGCAATGGTTTAAAAAAATAAAGGGGATTGAACATTTTTGTATGGAGCCTGGCTTAGTGTCCGGCCGCCATTTTGCTTTTTCTTCAAAATGGCGGCGCACTAT
>LGAG01000038.1:973184-1014942 GCA_001278395.1 Lerema accius | reverse complement strand
TCCTCAACAAGATTATACAATTACAGCTGTTTTAATATTGAAGCTTAATATAATCTATATTACCTAGTCCTAGGTAATCGCAGCATGCATCGTGGTCGATATAAATAAATGTACTACGCTTGAAGCAGACATCAAAATACGCTAAGGTGTGGTCTGATAAACCTATTCGCATGCTGATTAAGGCGACGTATTACGTAAACAAAAAATTACACTAACTTGTATCTATTGGTCTATCGCAAAAAAAAAGTTAACATCAATGCATATCCTACAATTAGACAATCAAAAATGTATCAACGATACGTTCTCACTTACAGATAACTTTTGAATCACTCGACTCAGCACACACTAATATAGATCGCTAACGAACCCAAACCTGGCAGGCGAGTCTGAGCAGCAGGTTGACGACGACGTCGACGTGTTGTCTGTCGAGCGGCTTGACGATGTCGGGCTCCATGCGGGACGAGGAGGCCTGCGGGCTCGCCCAGCCCGTGTTCAGCGCCTTGCGGGACTCCGACGCGCCGTCGTCTGATGAACCGCGCTTTATTGCCCCGCTTGGAGATGACACCTCCTACGTGAACATACATTGGAAACTTTAATTAAGTACATTATTAGTATATCGAGAATTTGTAAAGTTATATATATTAATGCTACAGAGAGTTTGAAAAAGTGTTTGTTTTATTTTTGCCTTTATGTATAATGGGTTCTTATGTGCTTCTGTTATGTCTGTAACAATTCTAAATATTGCTATATAACAGTATATTCAGTCAAACCTAGACTTAAGTTTCAATTAGAATCTTTATTCCGAAACTGAAATTATATAATACATCTTTAAAAAAACTAAAGACTTAAATTACACATAATAATCACAATATCCTGTTTCTGAACCTTCTCAATCATGACATCATGAGCACCAATGAGTATAATATATAAAGCATACCCCGTCATACGCATAAACACTTAAATCCAATCAATCACTCACAACAGCATCATCGTGCGTGTGGTCGCGGATCCTCTGCAGCTCCCACTTGAGCGCCACCTCGGCGAGGTCGACGGCGAGCCGGCGGTGCTCCAGCGACGCCGTGGCCGAGAACCCGAGCCGCTGCATCGCCGCCACCATGTGCCCGACCAGCGCGTGACGCACCGGGTAGTACACCTGGGTCACAAGTCAACACATTACTTTTTTAAGTAACGAACCGACTGACAGTGATAACATTCCCTGTCGCCCATGAACTTCGAGATAAGTCTCGAGTACGACTACAGAAGATACCATTGAAAATCATTAATGGTTAATAGAGCCAAGGAATAATCTAAAACACTTAATATTTGAATAATTTTATGTATATAATCTAAAAAATAATCATAAAAATATTGCTGATTTTCGACAAGCCACACAACATACACAGCTCTCCCAAACAAAAGGCACCATCCAAATGAGATTACAAACCTTATAATGCCTAACAACGAGCTGCAGTATATGGAAGAGCTGCTGCACGGAGTGTCCGTCCTCGACAATGATCTTCTTGGTCCAGTGAGTCAGCATGGTGTTGCCGTCCTCCATACGCTGCGGCATGGCCGGCGTTAGGATCTCCAACGCCTGGCGAACCACCGAGCGGGCTTCCACCGCGTGAGCCTTTAACAGGCTGTGAAATACTGGAAAGAGAGACCAAGTTACACTGGTCTTATATGTATCTTATATTTGCTGGTTTTTTTTTTTTGGTTTTTTTGGAGGGAAAGTACCAAGATAGGCTGGCTACTCAATATTTTGGTTGGTTGATATTATGTACTTTGCGGGACAATCGCCAAAGAAAATTTATTTATATTTCCTATTACATTATTACCTACCTTGCAAGACTATACGCTTGTGTATGGCGAACTTAGCGATGATATGACTTAGCAGCAGGTGTCCATGGTACCTGGGAAATTAAAACAAAAATAATAAAAATCATAAAAATAAAGATAGATGTCATATGAAATAAATAATTATTTATTATACCTGGTAGCAGGATCGACATAGTTTTTGCCGAGGAGACAAGGCCAAGCGAAGGTCATGAGCCTGCGAAGTTTGTTGCCCTGCTTCTTGTTATTGGCGTCATGGATGTGCGCGGACGCCTGCTCTAATAATAAGCAGGCGAACTGCAGCAATGATATGCGCACCGCGTCCGAACACGCGAAGGGATTTTCTGGGTCGATCACCTAAAAAAAACACATTTTAAGATCTTCAAGCCCATATCCAAAGACCATAGAGTCTCTAGTTCGGTTCTCGGAGTAGATATTATCCAAGAAAAAAAATTTGATCAATAGACTAGCTCTACTTACATTATTAATAAACACCGACACGACATTATCAGGATTATCCTGGTAGGGGGCGGGTGGGCCGCCGACTATCTTGTGTCCCTTGTCGAAGCTGACGGCGAAGCAGGGGATGAGGATCATCTGCAGCACCTTGGCCTTGAGCTCCTGCGACATGCCGTCGCCGGCGAAGTGTTCCACGAATCGGAAGAACGCCGAGCGCTTCCACTCCGCTGTGTAGTTCTGAGCCACTGTGTTCTCCAGGAAATCGCGCAGGAACTATAATCATATTTATCTTATTTGTGATTGTTATATCGTGTTGTCCATAAACGACCAAAACTTGCGAGCCAAACATACTTTTAATATAACGCTGACAACATTTGTTAGAAATATTTTATAATTTGTCTCATATCCACACCTTGGGAGAGGGGAGGAGGGGAGACCCCGCTGACATACAGTTTATATTGCAATCTGCTGTCAATAATATTGATCTATAGTGTTATAAGTTATACGTTGGATTAAATCAAGTATGCAGTTCATGAAAATAACTGACAAACAAGCAGACAAGCCATGAAACGTTAAGCGGTCATAGTTGCCCATAGACATCAGTAATACCCATAGCAGTTACTCACCTGAAAATCTGGTATAAACCGATCACATAGCGCTCGTAGTAACTGGAAGAGCAAGTCAATATTGTTTGTGTGGTGGCAAAAGTAATGAAGCAAAATCTTCACTATTAGTTTGGGCTCCTTCCAGTGAGTACAGTCTACCGTCTCCACTTTCTTGTGAACATCCTGTAGTAAAATATTGGCGTTAATGATACTTGTTTAAAAAAATATTAAAAAAGTATTTAAATGGCGTATTAACTGAAATAACACGCCGTACTTATTACGTCAGGAATACGTATAATACGGGAAATGCGCAAGAGGATCGTGCCATTTCAGTTTATGTTAATAAGTATGTACTGTTATTAATTTGTATTATTAAAAAACAAAAAAAATGTTGCTTTAATTTTAGTAAAATGTATATTAGTTCACACCAATGTTAAAATAAATGGGTATGGATTAACTATTAATAATACAACAATAAATTAAATGTACTGTGTTTAAAGTAAGCTCACTTGTTGTGCCGGTTGAATGTCCATTGTAGGTTTCTAGCAGCATAAAAACATTCATAAGAAATTTTATTCCTACATAACATGTAGAATACAAACAACATATTTTGTTACATTACAAATACAAAGCATTATGTAATGTGAAAGATTTCTATAAGTGCTTTAAGTGAGATAGCAATATAGGTATTAAATTAATTAATTCTACTGAAATGATTTTATTTAAATATTTTATCAATGACACCATATGTAAACAAGCAGTAACAATGAGATACTTACATGATACTGATCACTGCACCAGATGCGTTTGATGAGCACAACAAGGTCATGTTGTGTAGACAACCATTGATCATCAAACTTGATGAGCAGAGATATGGTCCTGATTGCTTGGAATTGCATCTCAGCTCGGTCTGCTTGGAGTATATTAGCATTGGTTGGGGGAGTGTTAGCTGCCAACAGTTGCAAGAGACGAGGCTTCTTGGTAGTTTGTAAGGCTTCCCTAAACGCTGGACCGGCGTTCTCATGCTTCACAAGGTATATAAGGAATCGGCTCCATTGCTGATCTTTTATGTTGTTGTCGCTCATTATCAGATCTAGGGTCTCTTTAGGATATCTGGAGAGAAAGGACATCATTAACACAATCATTAAACGATTTTGATATGCAATTGGTGAGTACGACAATCAAATATCTATTTAAAAAGCTTGGTTTCATACCTCAAAAGAAATTTAACAAGTGGCTCTCTGAACGGAGAGCCAGCCTCGATCATCAAGGACTTTTCAGTGTGGAAAATAAGTCGACACAATACATCTATGAACCGCGGCGATGCGGCTGGAATCTGATGGAATATTCCTATTAGAATAATAATTTTCTGCTCGTTTTCCATGTTCTTTGATACACTTTGCAAAAAGTTGCCACCTAAAAAAATAAGTCAGTTTTATATTATGTTTAACTGTACTACTTTAATCCGTATTCACAAGACCTTTAATTACAAAAAATATTACCCATGTAATGATCTCATTGGAGAAAATTACTAACCTCTGTTTGTCTGTATAGAGTAGTCCAATAATTTCTTCAGCAGTTGCAGTAACTGTTCACACAATTTCTCACTAAATGTAGAGGGAAATAGTTGCGTTAGATACGAGAGTCGCTTGGCGCCGTTGACGCTCAGGTTGCGATGGTCACCCAAAGTCAGGAGGAGTGGCCTCATCACTGGATGCACCATCTCCATATCGATTTGGAATCCAGACAAGAACTTTTGCATGCACTCAAACCCAGCCTGTAATAAATGGTTTGAGTACAGTTTAAAAATAGACAAACCTAGTATGCAGGGAATCAGGTACAATCAAGTAAAAGAAAATTTGGAAAAATGAAAATTTTCTCTAAAATTTTTTATAATTTATAGTGACTAACACCTAATCTTTACATCATAAAAAAATTATTTGTGATCGTATCGAGACACTTATAACTCTTTTTGTTATCTAATTCTAAATACAATGTATAGGGCAATGTATACCTGTTGGAGCTCAGGATCGTTCTTCTCAAGCGACTTGTAGAGCACCTGGAAGATCTTCTCGCGGCAGTGTTTCTCCTGGATGTAGTGACAGGCGGCGAGGGCTCGCAGCGCCGAGGCCCGCAGCGGCACCAGACTCACGCCCTTGTAGCACGGCAGCTTGCCCAGCATGGCGTCCTCCGCCTCGCATAGAGACAGCAGCTCGCGGAAGAATACTTTGTGCTCGTTTATGTTCAGATCTACACGGAGTTGAAAAATAGTGTTTATATTTCGTTTAAGCGAAGTCGAAACCTGTGTGTGTATGTGAGGTATTTATGAATAATGTTTTAGTTTTAAAATATGTAAAATATTTACTTGCTAAAATCAATAGATATGAAATAGATTACTATGGGTCTGTTTCACAATCGATAAGTAAAGATGTCAGTAGTTATTTATAAAGTAAACTATTCAGAGAGTAAATCCTTCCATTAACTCTCTATACGTTTCACAATCATCCGTAAATTAAAGTGAAATTGGGAAATGCAATTTACTGGTTTACCGTGCAAATAAGTTCAGAGTAGCTTACTTATAACTTTACTCAACAATTGTGAAACAGGCCCTATGAATTGTAAATAAAGTGCCTATTTAAACGAAGGTATACCGAAGCGAATCAAAGGCGAATAACTAGTAAGATATATGGTAAGAATAGTTTTCTATCAGTCAAAAACTGAGTCGGCACATTTATTATCATTACTCACCAATAGTAAACAATCTCGGCTTTAGCGTTGTACAGAACGTGGTTCCGTCCATGAGACCCATTTGAGCATTAGCTGGCTGGTGACGAAGTAGGTGTTTTTTGGGAGGGATAATATCCGCCAGCACCTCCCTATGAGGGTCCATCACCCCGGTCACAGTCTTGTTTTGAAGCTGAGCTATGAGCTCCAATGACTTCATTGTCTACAACATCGTAACATCAAATATAAGTAAATATAAGCATTGTATTGTTGTAACAATTTCATTTTTATTTGCATTCTTATTTCTACTTTTAAAAGTTACAGATATTAAAAGATACAGACCTGCTGCCTAACAAGTAGATGTGGGCTGGTTATTTGCAACACTAGTTCTTGTAAGACATCGTGCAACGCGCGCGCCTTCGCCGCGGCTAGCTCACCCTCCGCCTCCATCCCGTGTCCGACGGGGCCCGTCACACACATCCGCACCAACTTCTCCAATATCACAGTCGCCATATCAATGGCACCCGCCGAAACCTCTCCCGTCAAATCCATCATAACAAACAACACCGCTTTCAAGAACGTAAATACGTGCTTGTAAACCCATTCGGGCGTCATCTTTTCCAACAAAAATTTAACCGCGATACAGCCACCGAGTTTTGCGTACCATGCCCGTTCGTAGCACAGTGCGGCCATGCGTTCCGCCAGGTACTCCATTATGGGCAGCCGACACGCCCGCTCCTTGCTACCGAGCACGGCCGACGCACAATCGATCATCAGTATTAGAGCTAAGTGGCCGGGCTTGCACAACTCCTTTTCCTCGTGTGCCATCACAGCCGCGATCGCATCGATAATGACCAACGCGTCGAGACCCTCCTTGGGACCTCCGGAGCTCGCGAACGGCCCGGCCTCTTGAGCCAGCGCTACTAGTGTGTAGTGTCGCACCAGTGACACCATAGTAGGTAGAACGTGGTTCCGCAGCTCCTTTATCGCGGCAGCCACGAACATTCCCGTCAACGCGATCCGATGAGTCTCCCTTACTATGGGATTCGAGCATTTGTAGTAAGGTCCGTTTTGGGCTGGAATCTTGCAGTCTAAGTAATTTGGATGATTGAATAGCTTCTGTAAAGTAGCCTTGTCGTCGTCCAAGTTCAATGAGGAGGCTAAGTAACATCGCAGGACCTCCCAGCATTGCCGCCGGTAGAACGGATCAGTGGTGCTTGACTTCAGCGCGGCGAATGCTGTTTCTATCACTTTATCTACTTCGAAGTCTATAGGCTTAGGTTGGTCCTGGAAGTATGCCTGAATGGCCGGCGGCTGAGCGTCTGTTTCACGGTATTCCAGTCTCTGTGGCTCTATCATCATTTTCCTGTTGCCGCCACCAAATTTCCCAAGAACTCTGAATGCGATCCTCGCAACTTCATTATTGTGAAGCGTCCTCCACAGCGCCTGCATTAAATCCGCCCTAACTGGCTGGATGTGTTCATACAGAAAATCTGGTTGCAAGTTATCCACGCAGAGCTCTAATGTGCGCAGACCCTGGGATATTAATGTATGTGAGCCATTGAGAGCAGATACCAATGGGTCCATCAACATCGGTAAATATGGCAATAGGCTGCTAAGTCTGACGGGCACAGTAAGGCACAGCTCTACAAAGAGATCTTTCATGTGTTGCTTATGGAGTCCGCTCTGAAGTCGATTCAATCCCTCCAATAAGTTCGGTAATAGTGGCAAAAACTCTTGGTACAGAAGATCGTGGCTCCCACCGCCGATAGAACGGAAAAGGGCTCGGAGCAACAAGAAGTAGTTATACGGCTCTTTCGCCGTCATCGCATAATCCATGGCCTTGTTAACAATGCTGTGTAGGTGTGGTCGAAGCATCTGTTCATTTTCTGTTGGAAACAGGCTAACTGAACCAAACACTAATTTAAACAGTCTCAAATACAAATTCGATCGCTCTGCGTTTGTGCCCATCTCTTCCATTCGCTTCAATAAATATTCTACCAGAACAGTAGCAAAGATTGGCGACGTCGCTGGGTTAGACAGGAAAGTGTTCGCAATAATTTGCAACGTCATATTTTTGTTTATTCTTTCTACCATATGAGATATAGTTGCAGTGAAAATTTCTTGAAATGTTTGAGGATTCATCATCGAAAACTGAAAATAACCATTCTTCCGTTAACCACGGTATGAACAGAGAACAGCAAATAATTTTGAGTAAAAATTGTAATAACTAGTAAGTACATGATAATTAGTGTATATTTCAAATTAAAATTTATAAGGACTTAGTAACATTGGCCTCATACATTTCCATGTAAAATATTTGTCTACATCCTTAAGGTCATACTCACAACGCCACTAAAATGCTCCAAGACTTCCTTCTCTTCTTTAGAGCGCACATGCGGCTGCGCAGGCGGCGGCGGCGGCGCGCGCGGCGCAGACAATGTGTAGATGTCGAGCGAACGCAGTCCCCATCGCACCAGCCGTATGAACACCAGCGTCTCTCGCGCGCTGAACTGCTTTTGACCGCCCGCAGAGGATGTCGCCGTCCCTTCCGTCGTCGTTGTTGTCTATTGACAAACACAATTGAAGTTAGATGACAATTTGGTTAACAAATTATAAGCTCAGTTCATCTCAACTTATAAATGACCTATTAGAGCATGAGTGTAACCCGAGTTATTCAATAGGTTGCGTTCCACATGCCTCAACATGGGCATTCCACATGCCCATCGACGTATGTAGATCCAAAATTTCGGGTCATAATTATTTTCGAACCACAAAATATTTTGAATGAACTTAGAGAACATATTCTGTCGATGTAAGATTGTAAGTATCTATTAATAATTTTCTTACCTTACAAGAAGCACAACCCCACGTAATAGTCTTCACCCCGCAAACCAACGTCTTCACGAGCGTCCTATAGTCGCCTACATTCAGATTGTTCATCTGAGAGTTAGGGAAACCAATCTTGGACTTCTCTTCGGATTTGTTAATGTTCTCGAGGAAGTCAGTCGTCGGTTTCTCATCCTCAATCTTCAGTTCGATTGCAGGAGTCTGTGGCGCCGGGGTGGTAGGAGTGCTAGGGTTGGCACCATTACTGCTAGTCAGTGCATAGGACGTGCTTTTGTTGCTGTAATCATAATGCAAAAGAAAATTGTTTCATTAATCTTGGGCACTACACACTGCAAAGGTCCAAATTTAATAATATAATCTCTCAGTTATAACTAAAAACGAGGCTAATTACTTAAAATTCCTATCTAATATCACAGTATTCCTGACTAGTCCTTACTTCTAGAGGTAAAAATTCGAATCAAATTAAGTTAAAAACAAATGAATCTGCAAGAAACTTAGTTTAACTACTAACCACTTGGCCATAAGGGCGGGCAGTTGCAGCTTGGAGATAGTCTTAAACTTGAGCACGAAGACCTCTAGGATGCGCATGAGCAGCTGGCGGCCGTGCGGCTGCGCCGGCACCGCCTCGCTCTCAGACCGCTGTCGAATGCAGTCCACCAGGTTCAGCAGTAACTTGCACGACATTGTCTGGATACTGCACAAAAAAACAAATTTTTAGTTGCACATATTATGAAACAATCGCTAGTTAATACCTATCCAGAAATTTTATTTAAAGGGATTCCGTAAATTCAATTATAATTTATTTATGAACCGATTGAAACAAAATAAATCATTATGTATCAGTAAAAATCGCATCCAAATCTGTTTAGCCATTTCTGAAATTAATATTTTGACACAAAATATTCAACATTTCTTTAATGTTCCTTGCAGCGCTGAAATACTGACATGCAACATCTGGCAGCCTCTTAAACCGTGTAGCGTCGACAAGACATCGACAACAACTTATTAATGGTTATCTACCTACCTAGTGGGTAGAGATTCATCATGGACGTTCTTGGAGAACAAATGCGCCGCGATAGCCAGGTCGGTCAGAGGCAGGTGTTGTCTGACGTGATGCACCAGATCCGCCAGCGTGGAGTACGCGAGCGGTCGCAGCGACTCGTGCACGGTCCACCCGCCGCCTAGCAACACGTCTTCATCGAACAGACGCTCCATGTACGGGACGAATTCTGGAATATAAGTTAAGACGTCAGGAGGTAATAGGAAGAGGTTCCTGGGTAATATTCCATAATGTTCAGATATCTTTAAACAAATATGAAAATTTACAAACAATGATTTCTTAAGATATAAAAAAATATATATTTTAAAATATTAGACTAGATACAAGTTACACTTGAGTGTTGATAAAAAAAAATGTACTATTGCATTCAAAATAATATTTTTTTTAACATGTTTGACTTATTATTTAAAATATCATCACTTACTAAGCCTCAGATCTGTAGCTAGAATGTGTCTTGTAGCTATCACCAATTCCTTTCTGAGATGCGCAACCTCTGGGGGACAAAGCGTTAACAGCCCAATAATGCCCTTTACCATAAGGCTTGCATGGTTTGCTATAGTATCTTGGTAAATTCTGATAATATAAGCAAGAAATGCTAAAGTCTTGATTTGAGCTCCCATGAAGTCCACAAACACTTCCTTGTTAAAAGAATTTGAGCTCCTAAAAAAAGAAAATTGACACTAACATTTTATAGTTCAAAATAATTTATAATTGTATAGGTATAAAAAAATCTAGTTACCTGTGTGTCAATGCTGGCTGCAGAGTAATAGTTTCCATAATCAGAGGTATAAAATTGCTAACCTCCTGATGGACATTCTGCTTGTATAGTTGATACATCAAAACCACTATTATAGGTAACTCCTGTATCACTTTCAGTGATAAGACAGATCTTGGGATGAGATTATACTGAAATACATTAAAAATGTGATTAATTGTTTTCAGTGTTTAATTCAGGATGTTGGAGGATATCATTACATCACAAATATTTCCTATTATCCCACTACAGAAAAAGCAGGGAAGATCTTTTATAATGTAAACATCTTATATTGTAATTAAATTTATAAATACAATGGTTACTTACAGTAACAACACTGCCATCCAATAATTTCTTCTCTGTATGTATAGGTGTTGTAGTATATGTTTCTTGCAGCAGCTGGTCTATGTTGACTTCAGACAGATCTTTCACCCTGATTGTGGGTTTGGGCTCAAATATCTTAGGTAAATGGTTTGGTAAGTCTGAGTAAATTGCCTTGACCCATTGCAGGAATTTGTGGATCTAAGAAGAGTACATATTTTATCAGTAAAGAGTTAATTATGTCACAAGTAAAACAAAAAAAAAGTTAACATCACAGATTAACAAATTAAATTCCAATTTCAAGTAATTTGAACTTACATCAACATCAGTGGTGTATGCTGGTCTGTATTGCTTGTGTAACTCCATAAAAATCTTCAAACAAACCAACACATTTTCTTCATTCTCTATTTCCATCAGCTTCAACATGAGAATTAGAATACTCTTCACATATGGCCTTAAGGTTTCACTAATGGGCAAACGATGTATCATCTCCAGAATGAGCTTCCTCACTTGCTGTATGTTGTATTCAGCTATGAAATGGGGCTCCCCTTCTTGTAGAATTTTAAGGAATATTTTTAAAGAATGATCTAGGAACTGAGGATATTGAGGAGAGCTTAATATTACCTGAAACAACCAGACACTGAGTTAAGCATCAAACTCGACATATGATTTCCAATTATCAAAATGGTTTATAGTAGTACTTACTTCAAAGTTTTCACTTAGCTCTTGGGCAGCTTTAAGTTTTATTTCATCTTTAGCTCCAGGATCTGCCAGCATAGTGACATAGCTGCGGTAGGTATTCATTTGTGTATGCGGTTCTCCCGGACCGCCCGAAGACATGGTGGCCATCATTGTACGACTTTCAATAGCAGTAATAGCACACTAACTACATCACAATAATCTTAACCAATAAGTGTTGTAGATATTTAAAAGTATATCAAATATCTTAAACATCACGAAGTTTTAGTTGCATGGAGACGTACTCCGAAATAATTTTAATTATAATACTTCATCACTGTTCAGACACCCGGCATCAAGCTACAAATTGAAAAAAATCCTAGCTATGATCAATGTGAAATCGTAGTCGTACTGAATCAAAATATAAACCTATAATGAAATTAGATCCAAGATATCAAGAAAAATGGATCGGTAATGATAAAAAATAACACAACAGCAACAATTTTATCACCACTTGCTGGAAAATAAAGTGCAAAAAATTGAGATTAGAGTTTAGTTTTAGTAGAGTTTAACCACAAACTAGGTAGTACAGATGAGTTTAACTCACTTTCATCATCTATGGTAATGGTAAGTAAGTTCAACTGAGAGAATTCACATTAAAAGTACTCTATGTTTTACAGACTATAGAAGACGCGAAGTTGAATTATTCGAAACGAAATTAATCGATTAGGAAATAATCAGACATAGACATATAGTCACAGCATTTAGTATTTGTACATTTATATTATAAATATATATCCATAGCATAGATCAAAGGAAACATTTATCGTGGCGGAGATGGATTGAAATGCTTCACTAATCAATTTTACTGTAATCTGGCGATACTTTGACTTGGGATTCATTTTGATCTGATGTATAAAATAAAATTATGTTATTTTCACAGACATATTATAAATAAGAAGGTTATTTTAGAAGAAAAATAACTTATAAGCCTCTGTACACCGCGGGACATTTATATTTTTATAACACATCGCGTTGCAGACTAGTAAAGTGACTGTAGTTAATGTGCTTTGTGACTACCACACCACACCAGAAAATAATAAAATTAACACGTTTCGGTACATCATTGCATACGTAGGTCTTTGAATCGGTTTTTGTTGGGGTACATAATTGTACAGGTGACCGCACCGGCACGGCATACCGCTGTATGTGTTGATTCTTAAAAAATACTATGAGAACCGAAGTATTTCGTCTTCGCTCGTTCAGAATACAGAATAAAGTTCTCTGGTTTCATATATTAGGATCTAGGAAATAGTTCATTTCGAGAGTCGAGTGAGAGTCGATTATTACTTTGATCTATAGGCTCGATAGTTACTCTATGCTTTTACTAGTCTGCAACGCGATGTGTTATAAAAATATAAATAATGTTTAATATTATCTATGTTCCATCTATGTCATGGGCATATTGAGCTTGTAAAATGCATTTATATTTTTGTAAAATGGGTTGAAAATTACACAAAAGCAACGTAGTGGTTGTGAAAACAATTAAATACTGTACTAAAGTTAAATTAAAATGTGATCATGGCTACTGTTACGACGGTATTAGTCATAACATTCTGGTTACGGTGCACAATTGTGTATGGGATCGAGTTCATATCACAATATCCAATCCATCAAAATGAGACTTTTCAATTCAATCATCTCGCTGTGGACAAAGTTAGTGGACAAGTGTATGCGTCGTCAATAAATTGGCTACATCAGCTAAGTCCTGACCTCAAGCCGATTCATGTAGTCAGCACCGGTCCAAAATTGGATAATCCTATGTGCCATGCAACCGGCTGTCCGTCGCCCGATATACAAACAACATTTATCGACAACGTGAATAAGATCCTGGTTATCGATCAAGAATCTAGAATTGTGATCGCGTGCGGTTCCATCGCACAAGGGTCTTGCTACAAATACAAACTAGGTGATTTATCAGCTAAGCCAGAGTTCGTGGCCGAAAGCGTCGCAGCAAACGATGCAGAAGCGTCCACCTATGCTTTCATTGGTCCCGAACGATACAATTCCTGGGACAGATCCAATGTGTTATATGTGGGGACGACATTTACGAACAATGGAGAATATCGACATGACGTACCCGCCATATCCAGCCGCGACCTGATAACTCTGCAGCTTGCAGCATTCACATTCTCCAAACAGAGCTTGATCCAGATTGATGTGAAGTACAGAGACAATTTTCTTGTGCAATATGTGTATGGTTTCAATGCCAGTGATTATGCCTATTTTCTAATCATCCAAAAGCATTCCCACTTAGCTGGTAATGAAGAACTTGGCTATGTGTCACGCTTGGCCCGCACCTGTGTAAATGATGATAATTATAATAGCTATACTGAGGTTACTTTAGAGTGCCATGTTAGAGAAGAAACTGCTAATGGTAAGATTGAAGTTGTCAATTACAATTTAGTTCAAGATGCTAAAATTGCTAAAGCCGGTCTCAATCTGGCCACACAGTTTGGTATTGAACCTGGAGATCCAATTCTTATTGCTTTGTTTAGCCCATCTAAAGGCATCACTAATGAACCCGCATCTAAAACTGGCGTATGTGTGTTTTCTTTACAAGAGATAGAAACTAAGTTTAATGAAAATGTTCATATGTGTTTTAATGGTAGTACTAAGGCTAGAAATATGGGTTACATATCAGGAATGATATCAGATGGTAAATGTCCCAGTGTAGGCTCGACAGGTAACATACTCAATTTCTGTGAAGTAGGTTTAAAAATAAGTGGGCTTTATCCAATCAAAACATCATCAGTCATTAATTGGAATGACACATTAGTAACATCGATAACCATGTCTGTGACGGGGCTGCATACAGTTGCATTTCTCGGTACGAGTGAAGGAGTACTCAAGAAAGTACTTATTGATGCTGAAAAGGCTCTGGAATATTCCAGTGAGGAGATATTATCAAATCAAAGAATTCTTCCAGATACCACACTGTCCCCATACCAGAAAACCCTGTATGTACTAGGAAAAAATACTATTATTCAAATACCAACTGAAAAATGTGCTGAGCATGGTAACTGTTCTTCATGTTTAGAATCTAATGACCCTCACTGTGGTTGGTGTTCATTAGAAAAACGTTGCACAGTCCAAAACATGTGTCAAAAAGGTACCCAAAGTGCCCCTAGGTGGCTTTCTCAGTATACAGGTCAACAATGCATTGATTTTGAACAAATACTTCCTGACAGGATTTCAATGACTGAAATTACAACAGTTCAGCTCATTATCAGGACATTACCAGAGCTTCCATTTGGGGCAAAATACAAATGTGTGTTTGGTAATGCGTCACCAATTGATGCAGCAGTCACATCCAATGGATTAGCTTGCCCTACACCAGACTTGAAACATAGGCCTAAAATCCCTCCATCTCAAGATCACATATATGTTCCACTTTCAGTTCACTCCTCTGAGACTAACAAAGATTTTGTGTCTCGAAATTTTGCATTTTTTGATTGCTCTAAACACATAACTTGTCACACTTGCATTATGAGTGAATGGGCTTGTAACTGGTGCATTTATGATAACAAGTGTACACATGATGTGTCTGCATGCCAGAGGACTATTATAAGCGGTGAAAACAATCCTACAAAACTGCTCAATCATGGTATTGGGCACTGTCCTAGGATTAGACAGTACAAAAAACCAATTTTGCTTCCGAATAATGTACCTAAGGAGCTTGAATTAGAGGTGGAAAATCTCCCTCATTTGCAGCCTGGGCATACAGGATTCCAGTGTATTGTGAGCATTGAATTGGCTAATATGATTTTGCCTGCCAGAGTGGAATCAAACCACTTCATAGTGTGTGACAAAACTATGTATTCTTACGAAGAAGATGTAGGTGAATATAATGTGAGTGTCAAAGTGTTCTGGAATCATAAACATTACATTGATACTATTACAATTACTTTGTATAAATGTGAAATTCTTGGATCACACAGAGATCATGCAGATTGCTCATTATGTATAACTAGAAATTCCATTTACCAGTGCACTTGGTGTGGCAACTCTTGTTCTTACAGTGAATCTTGTCTAGAAAATCCTGTCACAGAGTGTCCCAAACCTAGAATTGATATGATCAAACCTTTAAGTGGACCTGTGGAAGGTGGAACAATAGTAACCATAGAAGGAAGTAATCTTGGCTTAAGAGTTGAAGAAGTCACAGGGAAAGTAAGAATTGGAGATGTATTGTGTGATATTACAGATTTTGAGGTATCTGTTAGTATAACTTGTAGAACTGGGCCATCTAATAGTTCCAATGTTGCCCCAGTTATTGTGGAGAATGATGCTGGCTATACAGAATCATCTGTATTGTTCAGTTATAAAAATATTAAGCTTCAAGGCATATATCCCGCTTTAGGACCTGTATCTGGTGGGACACAATTAGCTATAGGCGGTCAGCACTTAAATATTGGTTCATCTGTTTTTGCATATCTGGATGACTTACCTTGTTCTGTAAATAAAACTCAAACTTCGAATAGTCGATTAATATGCATAACGCCCAAAGCAAATACACCTAGAGTGATACATACTCTTACAGTTTCTATTGATAATGCTAATCGCACATTGTATGGAGACTTATTTAACTATACTACTGATCCCACAGTAATGGAAATTAAACCACTTAAAAGTTTTGTATCTGGAGGCCGAATGATAACAGTCCATGGAACAAACTTAAATACTATCCAGAAGCCATTAATGAAATTATATTATGGTAATGAAATTCTTCCTGTTAATTTTACAGAATGTTCAGTATTGAATTCTAATCAAATGGAATGTCCAAGCCCAGCAATTAATAAAAAATATCAAGATATACTTCAGGCAACTAAATTACAGACAAGTACACCTCAGGTAGCTATGAAAATTGGTTTTGTAATGGATAATGTGGAAACAATGCATGATTTAGAGAAATATTTTAATCCACCTAGAACTCATATGGTTTTTGTAGAAGATCCTCATGTTTATCAGTTTCCTAATCGTATTAAATCATATAAAGGTGATCCACTTGTAATAGAAGGTGAAAACTTAATAAGAGCAAGTGATGAATCAGATGTGGTTGTTACAATTGGTACACAACCATGTAATGTTACGAGTTTGACAATGCAACAGCTCCTTTGTACACCTCCTGAGATTCAACCATTGAATACAGATGAGAATGGATTACAAACAACTGACATAAATTTACCATTAGTAGTGGTGAAAATTGGGCAGAACTTAAGATTCCCCATTGGATATCTCCATTATGAGCTATTAAGAAACTATAATTTTCCACCAGAAGCAATAGCAGGTATAGCAGCTGGAACCTTTTTCCTTGTTCTTATATTTATGATCGTGTTGGTTATGTATAGGAGAAGAAGTACCAAGGCAGAAAGAGAGTATAAAAGAATACAGATTCAGATGGACACATTAGAAAGTAATGTTAGATTAGAATGCAAATTAGCTTTTGCAGAATTACAAACTGATATGTCTGACTTGGCAGCTGATTTGGAACATTCAGGCATACCTACTTTGGACCATGTCAATTATGTCATGAAAGTATTTTTTCCAGGTGTATCAGATCATCCTATTTTAAATGTTCAAAGTCAATTTATAAATACTCCTAGAACAAATTATGACGCTGCTATGTTCCAATTTGAACAGCTTTTAAATAATAAATGTTTCCTGCTGTCATTTATAGACACATTAGAAGCTCAAAAATCTTTTAATATCAGAGATAAAGTAAATGTTGCATCCCTTTTAATGGTAATTCTTATGGGAAAGATGGAGTACGCAACTGACATTTTAAAATCTCTGTTGTTACGTTTAATTGAAAAATCAGTGTGCAACAAACATCCCCAGTTAATGCTTAGGCGCACAGAGAGTGTTGTTGAAAAGATGCTGACAAATTGGATGGCCCTGTGCATGTACTATTATCTAAAGGATTATGCAGGCTCTTCACTATTTTTGTTGTTCAAAGCTATTAAACACCAAATAGAAAAAGGCGTTGTGGATGCAATCACTCACGAGGCTAGGTATTCTTTATCAGAAGAAAAGCTATTAAAAGAACAAATTGATTATCAGATAGTAACCCTACATATAGTACAAGAAGATTTCGATGACAAAGTCCAGTGTAAAGTATTAGATTGTGATAGCATATCGCAGGTGAAGTCGAAGATATTGGATGCTTTATTCAAGAATACTCCATTTTCCATGCGTCCCTCCGTCCACGAAGTTGATCTCGAATGGCGTCATGGCAGAGGGGGACACGTGACGCTCCAAGATGAAGATGTTACTACAAAAACACTAAACGGGTGGAGAAAACTTAACACGTTAGCTCATTACGGTGTTAAAGAATCTGCCATCATGTCTTTGATCTCGCGGCAAAATGATAGCTTTAATACACCTTATAAAATTCCTTGTAAAAATTGTACTGGCATATATTGTTCAAATTCTCACATAAGAGTGTACAAGAGTGATATAACGGATCAAAATGTTCATTACTACCACCTCGTGAAACCAATTGAGTACCAGCATATTGTTAACAAAAATACAGAGCATAGTCACAAAGCTATTCCAGAAATATTTCTTACCAGGCTTCTATCTACGAAAGGTACAGTACATAAGTTCGTTGATGATTTCTTTGGCACTATTCTCACGGTCAATGAAGTTCTTCCTCCTGCTGTTAAATGGCTATTTGATCTGTTCGATGACGCCGCCCGAGCACATGGTATCATGAACCCCGAAGTGGTGCATGCATGGAAATCCAATAGTTTGCCTCTACGATTTTGGGTCAATCTCATAAAAAATCCAGATTTCATATTCGATATTAATAAAACGGCAACTGTTGATTCCTCGTTATCTGTGATCGCGCAAACATTTATGGATGCTTGTTCATTAACCGAGCATCGTCTTTGCAAAGATTCTCCTTCGAATAAGTTGTTATTTGCAAAAGATTTGCCTACTTACAGAGAAATGGTTATTCAGTTTTATCAAGCTGTGTCTCAATTACCTCAAGTAACCGACCAAGAGCTAAGTACTTCGATGCAACAACTTTCAGTGGAACAGTTGAATGAATTCGATACCTTATCTGCTTTGAAAGAGTTGTACATCTATGTCAGTAAATACAGAGAACAAATTATTTTAGGTTTAGAAAATAAAATGCACCTAGCTCATAAATTAGATAATGTAGCATGCACTATGGAAGGTGATCCTACATCCATATGCTGACTATATGATAATATGAGTTACGATTTAATTGCATTTACGTAATTTATTTTTACAGCATATATTTTGTAAAAAAAAAGCTTTAATTTATTCTAAAATACTCAAGATTTAAAACAGATGTATAAAAAGACTGTAAAGTATCAGTTCCATAACTCTAGTTAGAAGGTTTAAATATTTTTTTCAGTGAATAATTATAAGCACATATTATTAAAGTATATGTACTATGTATGAATTTGTTATTTTATATTTTTAATACTCAACTCAATAGTTTATAATTTAATGATCTTGCTAAGTAACAATGTATTTTATGTAAACCTAAGCATTTTCATACTCTCCCAGTGGCCATATTTTATTCTGGTTGCCATTTTTTATATTTTTTTGTACGTGAAATGCAACTGTACCTACTCAATATTGGAATTTTTCTTAATTTCTAGAATTATTGAAATTTTTATTGTTTATGGAGAACAAATAGATCTGGCACTGATATTACTGTAATATATTTGTGTAAGCATTCAAATACTTAACTATTGATGTCTATTGATAAGATGTATGTGTAAAGAAATGTAAGTTATATTATAATGTAAGCTAAGAAAATGTTGTGATATTTGTATTTGGAATATTTATAACATTTAAATGGTTCACAGTGCTTGTGTTGTCAAAAAATTAAGATAATTAACTATTTAGCATAATTTATTGATAAATTTTATACTTTTGAATTCTCCTTTTTATATTTAACTTTTGCATTTATATTGAATCTTTAAGAAGTTTTATCAATAACTGCACACATCTTTTAAGTATATTTGTATATGTGAATAGCCCAACTTGAAGAGTTCAATTTAGAAAATTTGTAAAAGATATCTTTATTATACCTTTTGAATTGTCCACACAAACTATTTGAGTATAATACCACTATCATTTAAAATACATTATGAACATAATGTTTGGTCACATTTCATATTATATTTATGAATGGGCGGCTTGTTAGAGTACTTACTGACATTTTAGTTGTGAATCTCAAATAAATAACAAAGTAGTACCTAAGCTTAAATATGTAAATTAAATTAAAGCATGTTGCTCAAGATTATTTTATTTCGCTTAACAGTTGTATCTCTTGTCTAATTCCTTCAATCTGTGTGTGTATAGTATCCATGTAAAACATAATGTACAATAATTATTGTTTTTGTAACTGTTCATCAAATGTCAATAAGAATCCATTATAATATTCCATTTACAAAATTAATTAAGTATAGACTGTACTTTGTTAGTATATAAGGCAGCGTAAATCACCCGTCTCTTAAAGTTTTATATATAAGTAATTGATTTAGAAATATACTTATTTATCAATCTTTTTGTAATTACTGATTACGATATGAATGGGAAATTGAAAAAGACAATTGCATTATCATTTCCATTACATTTATTAGCCACAAACAAAACATTTATTTAGGCAAATACACTGACACTTTCATACAAGAAAAAAAACAAGGTTTATACTGTCTGTAATTTTCCTTGTATACATAATTTTTTGTTCCATGTTTATTGACGTAGGCTCTTTTATATATAAAAAAAATCAATGATTTAAAATTAACTATTTAGGTTTAACACATACACAAAAGAAACCATTTTGCGCTCCATAATTAAATCTATATTTGTAACTTTCATTAAAAACATGGAAAAATATTTTCATCAAATACCTTTTGATGATATTAATTCTCCTTACATATTTCAATATCACACTGGCCCAAACAAATTGTATGAGATCAGTAATTTGAACAGCGAGCTAACATCGAAACTATATACTTTTTCGTTTTTTTGACGCATATAAAGCTTTAAAGTGATCCTGTAATAAATAACGTGACAATTTTAGTAACCAATAATTTGGGCGATGGAAAATAAACCATACGATTGGAATAACAGAACCATAATAATCAAATTTAAACAAAACTCTTGAATGCTTACAGCAGAGTTTGGTTCTAAAACAAAACATTTGACGAAAAAATTGTACAAGTAAAACAACCAAGAAAACCTAACAGGAACTTCACTTTTCTTTTCGAAACCTCCTAAGACATCTCTTATAATAACTAAAGCAAAACTGACTTACAAATTTCGGACAATTTGTGATCTCATAAAAAAATAGTGAAAAGTAAGAAAAAAAGCAGGAGTTCAAATTTTATACACATAACTATTAGATACACAAAACAATTCAAATATCCATTGTATGATATTTCAATAATATCATATTTCTAAATGTGCATATTAGTGGATATGCGTATTACCAGCTTTACCCTTCTAAATAATATTGATCAAATATTTTACTCATATTTTTGTACATTTAAACTCTGAACCCCGAGCGATTGTTACTGATATATTCACTACGACAGAATACGTGATAAAGTGATAACAAATATGAAATGCTGCTTTCCGACATTTTTGTGATGCATGAACATTCTGTACTTAATATTAAAAACGTGAAATTAATTAAGTGGAATGTCATAAACATTTTTGTAAATTTTAAATATTATTCATGCAAGCCAAAATATAAATAAAAGCGCTCGTATAGTGTACAAAATGTAACTAAAGTTTGTGCTAAATTGAGGCAGTTTTAAAAAATAAATAAGGCATTTTAAGTAGTTTTCGAACGACAATTATTCATGCTGTGATTATTTCATTTCTACAGTTACCGATTTATAGCATAGAAAATAGACATAAAACTTAGAAAAGGACAGTCAATGTCAGGTATAAAATAATTCAACTTTGCATCATTTAAGGGTGCCAGCCCACTTGAACAAGAAAAAATGGTCTTGTAATACAGCTATCTATTGTCACCTTATTAAAAAAACATCCAAACAATGTGTTTCTAACTTAAATTGCAAACACATTTAGATAAAGTATAGTACTACTAGGACTGTTTTAAATCAAGTTCATAAAACGATTGCCACATTCGAGCAAATAACATTACATTGAACTTTAAGATAACTTTGTGTATTAAAGACGTTATAGACAAACTAAGTTTTCAATAAAATCAAATCCGTGAAAAACAAATAGTTTTAACAATAACAATGAACCAACTATTCTATTACACTACAGTGTCAAGTATTTGGTCATAACTTATTGCACAATGACAATTTTTCACTGATGGTAAGTGATACTGACATGTACAATTATTAAGTAAACAATAAGGACAATATCAAAACTACGAACAGCACCTGAATTATATGTGAGTGTTGAAGTGCTTACAACTACTCAGTGAACGATATTGCAATAATTTAGAGTGAGTCACAGGCCACAATAATTTGATCAACAGGTCAGCAGCCACAAAAAATCTGGTAAATTTCCCACAGATCCATGTTGTATTTCACTCCATTAAATAAAACCTAACACAAATTTTAACTTCTCCGTTTGTCATTCAAATTCATCAACATTCTTCTATACTCTATACAATAATATTAGACATATAATTTCAACATAGTTACTGATTTTAACGTCTTACTAATCAGTAATCGGAACTTTTCCTTTATAAAGTAAGTTTTTAAATTCACTAACTATGTATTGAGACACGGGTCATTCCGTAAAATACAAATTGTGCTTTGAAGACTATATTATTTGTACTACCCAACATACTATACAAGCTATTTATTTTATGCTTTTAACAGTAGGCACTACATTGCATTCGGTCGCTTATAACGGTTTGGTATTCTATCACAAATGTATGAACACGAAGCATAAGCATAACCATCAACATACTAAATAGATATATTTAATTTCACAATACAATCATAATATAAATTTCGTAATCTCCCTACTCGTATAATCCCATGTAAATAAATGCAAAGTTAATATGAATACAGTTCAATAGTAAAATATTATAACAGGACGAAAATCTCAAACAGTCGATTCATCGATTAAGTTATCGTTGAATGTAAGAGCGATAGTTTTCGACATGTTCATACACACTACCATATTTAATTAACTTATCAACAAGCATTGTGGCCAACAGCGCCAAAATGCAGCATTCGGATGATTCCTATAAAACAAACTTATAAGGCTATTCTGTAGTAAAAATTACTAATTATTTTGTTCCAAAAAATATAAATAATTATTTAATTAATTAAATAGGTTCATTAACCTCGTTCTCTCGTCAAAATTTTATTATGCCTGCAATCGACATCGTGCTCCATGCAACGTATTTAAAACGATAAACAATAAATAAATAGGCCTTAACAAAGGTGCGACACTGCTTAATATTAACATCAATAGTTTAATTATAAACTTCTAAATTTTGCATATCAATAAATTACAAATCGAATACCATAATATTAAATAAAATATAAATATTAAGTTATCAATACAATATCAAAGTCGTAGACAAAATAAATATTTAAATTCTATTTATCGGTACGATCAATTTCAACATCTAAACATTACATACACTTACGTAATTTTATTTCATAATACAAAGGCGCAAATGCATTCGACATTATCGGTATGTTACGATTCAAATTTTCTAAGGAATGATATTTCCGCTGTATAATTTTTATACATCAACAGATACATTATACATAAATTGCGGGTAGTTCACATAGAATTGTCAACGGTAGTTTCTGGAATTATACCGGAGATGGAGATTGAAACATTCCAATCGCAGATTTGCAATATATTTCCGAAATTTCTTGTTGTTGCGTTAATTAAATAATTGCTGCAGTTTACTGAGATTCCTTTAGGTTCAATAGCTTGAAACAATAAGCTACATCGATCAAAACACAAAGCATTCCAGAAACTGGCCCAAAACAAATGCTATCTGGAACTTAGCAATACATTAAGCTTTCACCGCTTCTTTCTCAAAAGGATCTCGGTATATGATGGTTGAGGGTTTGATGAGGTCTGGTTCGTCATCTTGCGTGGGGTTGTCCATGTCTTGTATGGCTTCCTTCGAGGAGCATTTATTATGCGCCATGAGCAGTCCGCCGACGAGCCCCACGAGCGCGCGGTCCAGCCACGTCACGGGGTTGGCGTACACCAGCCCTCCCTCGTAAAATCCCAAATGCCCGCCGTGAGCGAGCTCCAAAAACATTGCTTTATCGTGAGAACCTACAAAGATTACCTTATCAGTGGACCAGTAACAAGTCACTTATTAACAATCTTATCGCATCGTACGATTACGCTTCTGAGATAACATCGATACGGAAACCTCTAGAGGCGACGTCAGACTTGAAAGCAAATTACCGTTTGATTTAAACACGCGGTATTGCACGTGGTTTTTGATATTACAAATTAACGGAAACATGAGTAATATTTGTAATGAATTAATCTGCATATTTTTGGTTTTATTAAAAGTACTTACGGTATAGTTCAAGTCAACATTAAAAATCTTCAAAATGATATTGCATAATAATATGTCTGATGTCACTAACACGTGTTGTATTGTTACAGAAACTAAAAATGCAACATTTTTGTATCTCTTTGTAGCTAGTCCAAAGAAAATTATTGTCCTTCCTAATTATACTTATAAAGCAACAAAACAATTAAATAATTATTATCTCACTAAAGTTACTTCATGTTGCATAATATTCATTGTTCCATTGTCTAATATTAAGATGGAATATGGATAAAAAATACTTACTGACAAATTCTCTGATAGTGGGTAATAATTGTTCGGGAACAATGGGGTCATCGCGTGCGTTGATGAATATCATCGGAGTTTTTATATTGTGGAAATAGAATGCCGACGAACTCCACTTGTAGAGGTCCGTGACTGATTCGAATCCATGAACTCTTCTGTCAACAAAACACAAAAAAGAATATAAATATGTATTACATGTAAATTTAAGGAAAGCTTAGATACAACATGTTAAGGATTTTCTGCAAAATATTTCAAGATTTTTCGATCAGCTTCATAGTCACAAAAAAACAAAAACATAAAATTATCGACAGCAATTTAGAAAGAATGATTAAAAAGATAATGACATTTTTTTATAATAAAATTAACTAAAAAGATATCGTAACATAAATATCTCATAATTTTGTGTACACTATCAATCCATTAAACCATCTAATCGGATATTAAAGATTTTCTTTCAAATACATCATACAAAATACATCAAAGTCATATTAGAACTGTTCTAAATACTACATAATGTACGATATTTCGTGTATTTCACTATTGACAGGGATACCCACTAGTTACATTAATTCGCGCGCAAATCGAGCATTAAAATGCAAGAAAGTTTCACGCAAACTAGTTGATTACGCAATATTCCTTCAATGTAAACGTCGAAGGAAATTATATCACACAGGTTTCTACTACATCGTAACTTTTATCGCTTGTATCGAAGGTCGCATGAAGTCATCGAACCTAATCGAAAAAAAAAACTAAATTGAAAAAAAAGATGGAATATTTATTTGAAATAATTTCTCACCTTATTTAAATCATAAAATAATTTTCAAAATATTCTTCATTTAGTATCTTGTCTCTAATGTAAATAAAATTTTAGATATTTTTTTGTTAATTTATATTAAGTACCTACCCTGAGATTATCTAAAATGAATGAATTATAATATTATAACTTAAGTTTAAGTCGATTAAAATAATATAATTCAATGCTTGATTACGTTACTATCTGTCTAATACTTAGTTGATAGGATGATTAAATCACCTATTGCAGTAAAACATAAAGAATCTATTATGGGATTAAAGAAACCTTTATCTTAGCAAAAATTAGAAAGATAACAGTTCTATGTAAATTTCCCGCGTACCATATTCAAGATAACAGAACATTGAAAGCGGCAGTTGAAAGACGACGCTAGAAATAGTTTAATCAAATTCTCTGATACTTTTTCAAATCCAAACTTCAGGTGAGTAAACGTTATAAGGTCAAACTAGACACTAGAACATGTTATATGAATTATAATTTCAAGTATGTAGGTGTAAAAATTATCAACTTATAAGGTTGCCACTAAATTGCAGGATTTACTAATAACGACTATTAATAAAACCGCAATTACTTAGTTCCCAATACTAAGTAATACCAATGTTGCATTACCTGGAGTAAGCTTCATCTAAGTCAGGCAGCGTGCCGGCTGATACGATCATGTTTTCATCGAGGGAGTACCGCGTCTTCATCTCGTGGCTGAGCAACACGCGCTTGTGCCGGGTGATGATGTTGCGGTAGTTGTCCGTCATGATGTACAGGTAGAACCGGCGGAAATTCTGCCACTGGAGTAAGTACAGCATCGTGCTGACGACATAACACCATACAATTACACTCATGTAAAAACAAAGATTTAATGTTAAGGTACATAAGGATATACTTGAAAGTAAAACGTAATTATAATGGTCATTAGGCTAAGTGAGTGTATTGATTCATAACTTTATCTTCGGTGACGACGTTACACCTTATGTTAATCGTGAGAACAATATCAATAGGACTGCAACTGTCGCGATGTCGTTCACTAACTTATTCATAACTGCAGTGAACACTACAAAACCACTCCAAACCAGTCACATCTGGTTTATTGTAAAATCACTTACATAAATAAATGTAAGTAGTGTAGTGACCTTGATCATGACTAAATTAATCGTCCGCGAATTGTTATATAACCTTGCTTCAACTGTTTTGAATAAGTCCTCGAGCATCTTAATATTATGTAAAATAACGTTCGATAAATTACGTTTCGAAACATTCGGTTTATAGCTAGCTGCGATTACGGCAAATGGGTCACCTAAAACTGGTTTCTGTCCTTGAAAGTCAGCTCTAAAGTTTGCAGACAAAAATGTACCAGTATAATAACTCGCAATAACTTTGCATAGAAACACCGAACTGACTGCTAACTGCCAACTTTGATCAGCAATTTATTTGTCTATATTAGATCAGCAATTTACTTGTCTATAAGCTTCACTAATCCTTTTGAGAAAGACTTAATAAATCAGTACAGCGTTAATAGTACCTAATACTTACTCAATAGCATTGTATCCTTGACATATTGAGATCCCTCCAATTATGTTTCTAGGCCGCTTCCTGTCCTCCCCCAAATATTTAGTAATTAAATTGCCTCCAAGGCTGAACCCGACTAGCATTAACTTAGTATTAGGGAACCGCTCCAATAAATTTTCTACCATATAACTGAAGTCATCTGTTTGACCTGCAAAAAAAGATAATTTATTACAATACATACGCCTTGATGATAACTTTTGACATGTGAAATCGTGCCATTTGGCAATATAGTGTTTATCATAATTAGCAATCAGCAATTTCATTTTAGAATATTGTGGTCATTTTGTCGAAAAATATGGAAAAATATCTGCATATAAAATACAATGTACAATTTAAATCGATGGTTCTTTAACCACGGTATTCGAAAGATTATGGTCAAAATCCATTCATATAACCAGCTGTTAAAAGTTAATCCCAGAAATATTTAAAATATATCTAAAATTGATAATAATTTATAAGTTTCTATTTAAGTAATACTAATTAAGGTTAATCTCTATTTTATGGCTACCAACTGTGATATGGAAATACAACAATTCCTTCTGTTTACTGAAGCGTAATTAAATTTAAGGAATGATGTACCTATTTTAATAACACATTGCGTTAATGACTAATCGTAACACCCATAGCATGAGTCACCTGGCAT
Organism: Lerema accius; assembly: GCA_001278395.1. Taxonomy (NCBI): domain Eukaryota; kingdom Metazoa; phylum Arthropoda; class Insecta; order Lepidoptera; family Hesperiidae; genus Lerema; species Lerema accius. The sequence goes on along the minus strand of LGAG01000038.1, from coordinate 987,758 downwards.
ACTAATAACCGATTCGCGCTATGGCTCCCTCCGTTCATTTAAGATTACATCATTGGTGACCTAATGTCGATCGATACACCATAATATAATAAACTGTAAAACCGTGACAGTACTGTCTTTATGCTAATATAAATAGACGAGTAATAATTCATAGAAAACCAAAAAAGTTACTGCACAAAAAATTCTGGAGGCTTGGGGCTCTGTAACAAAAAATAAATACTACCTAATGGACTATGTGACTCTCACAGAAAAGTTGAATTCAATGCCATTTGTTCATGTTTTTAGGGCTGAAAAGTGTGCCAAAGAAATGGACATTACAGAAATACATACTCTTGAAAATCATTACTCGCCTTTTTGTACGTCAGAAACAGTGATATAGGAATGAAATTCATCAATGAATTATCATGGCAATCTTAATAATATATCAAATCACAGACTGACGAATTTGTGACTCATTCTACCAAACAATTGCATGACTTATACCTCTCAGATATTGTTATATAAATAAGGTATATTCATCTATAGGAATTTATTGTTTATTTATCTTGGGAGTCAGAACTCAAATCTTCTTTGCATGGGTCATTAGGAAGAATAACAGAACTATTAGAACGGAAATGACTACATAGCCAATTCAGTTTATAATTGGAGACGACAAGTTACGAAGATGCATGATAATGACGATTTACGTCATCATGATCCATCATCAGGGTCACAATTAGGTAAGTGGGGTTAAGGATAGTCATACACGATGATTAGGAGCTGATTGGCAAACAAGTCAAACACAGTCATATCAAGAATACTTTTAGCAAGTTTCTTTGCGATATTTTACTGATATTACAAATGATAATTCAATGTCTAAGTCTGAAAGCCATTATGATTATGTACACATTAATGATGACGAGTTCTTTCGATTACAATGTAAAATGTTAGCCTCTTCATAACGTTATCGTAGAATCTTTGATTTGAATATCGATCGCTAGCGGTAGTGGCACGTTGTTGAGCACTTCGATATGAGTGAGCGAAGTGCATTAGTAATTAGTACCTGTTGCATTGCTACTATTATTAACAGGAACTTACTCATCGTATGGGAAGTACCTATATTAGAAACTCATAAGAACTTACTCAGAATCGAGCAGAAAATAGTATATAGCCTACAACACTCCAACAGAGATGAATTAAATGATAACTCACACACTGCATTCCGTCAAGCCTTTAGTGGCAAATATGTGGACATACCATACGCTTGAAAATTATTGACCTTTTTCTGACGGAGTCGGGTGACAATTGGGTATTATGGGTTAGTGGGAACAACTTACCATAAGAGAATATTCGAGTGCCAGTAACGGGAACACTGTTGAGTGCACCAATGTGGTTGAGAACAGCGCACCGATAGCCGTGGCACTGCGAATAGTGTACGTATGTCCGTATGTACACGCTCTCCGATGTATTTCCGATCCCGGGACAAATAGCAACCGTGACGTCATCTGCACCAAACCAATATTATTACTGCACACTACCCTTATTTCATCTCAAGACACATTTATGTTCACAAATAACAATTGCACCTGAAACAATATTGTTTTGTTTCATATCAGGTGGATATAATTTGTCGTGTTTACTTTTTATGCTATATCCTTTTAGTTACAATCGCATAAAAATACAATGTAAGTCATTATACCGCATTTTTTTTGTCGTGATTTAAAAAGTTAACAATCTTACAGTGTCTTTTTATTGTAATTATCGAATAAAAAATAAGACGGGCATAAATTAAAAAATATATATGAATAAACAATAATTTAATGTTAAAATAAACTGTATACTTCTAAATATTTTATTTAAATTAATGAAATAAATAAGAGTAGTGACAAGATTGTATACTTTTTAAATCACGACGAAAAAAACGTGGTAGGTATATGTACAATGTATAATGCTTACAATGAGTAAACCCTTCAAGTATCAAGCTAAGGCAAATACTCAAAGCAACTCTTAATTAAAGATTCATATTCAAACCATTTAAAACAAAAAAAACTTCCTAAAATCTCAATAGACAATATCTATTATATCATCAACTTTATGAAGTCATGACTGTTCAATGACAGTTCAAAAGTGCTAATGGTTACAAAAATATTTTTGTTTACCTTCATGTTGAGATCCTACTGGTTCATATAAATCGTAAGTTAATGTAGATCTATCCGGCAACACCAGAGACACTCGCCCTCCAATGGGCCACGGGCATCTCACGCGCCCGATAAGACTATGGAGTATCGTCTGAACATGCCCACTGAAGCCCCATAGCCGGGTTGGTATATAACTGAAACAATAGAATATACACCTACAGTGTATTACATTATATTTGTGTTGCATGTTAAGAATATCAGATGTTATCATGTGGAAACTTTATACTGTGTATCGAGGAATGTCTATATAATAATTACCTTCCATACATACATTAACTACCTAGTCTTATAGGCTATCATCTGCAACTAAACTAATAAACTAATTTATTACTAAACTAATACTAGTACAACTAGTTTCAGAACCCAAAAAATAATTTTATTTGGCTTTAATAAATAAGGTGTACCCATGTCAGTACTTTTTTTTCATTCACTCTAAATCCATATCTAATGTAACAGCAAAAAAGTCAACAAAAAGCCTAACTATAACTAACACAGAATTAGGCACAAAAACAATAGCGAGCATATAAAAAGTATTTTCCTGTTATGGCATAGTTACAGTGACCTAATTTAGGAAACTTAATTTAATAGATTGAAATAATTACTGAAAACAATAGGTAGTTGATATTGCTATCAAGGTCAAGAACATTTAAAGTAATGTGAAACAGAACAACTATTAATAACACCATATTAACATTACATGTCTTGTTCATTATGTTAATTTATACAATGTGTAGAATTGGAGACAAATTGCGTAAAACATGTTGTGTTCCAATACAAACCAGCTATTGTTTGTAAATCATGAATGAGCAAGGTTCTGAGCTATTTTAGCATAAATGCATAGATATTTTTTTATACTCATAAATATTTTTTTATGTAAAATGTTTATTTTCATTTTATGTGCCTTAAGTAAAGTATTTAAAACTGGGCAGCATGCGCTGATTCTAATTGAGTAATGAATTTAAAAATGCAAATGGAGTTGTTAAGTGGATGGGTTACTGCTAGTTGCAGAACTTCTCAAGGGCTTTCTTGCAGAGGGCACATTAAAACTAAGTCCAAATTGTTATTGTTACATACTAGTTGTTAAACCATATCAGAGATCTTTGACCATCAAAAACCTTCCGATACTTGGGTTTACCACTAACCACACAACAAATAAGCTTTGGAGCAATTTGGTAGAGTATACTCTAGACCTCCTTAGTCATGAGGAGATGCCCATGCCCCTGATGATAGGAGCAAGGTTAAGGCCAGGTTTTAAGTGTACAGGTAATCTTGATGAACTTATGCACATTGAGGACTTATAATTAAATACTTTATATTTCTATGCACTTTTATCTTGTAAACATAATAATAGCTACATACAGTAAAAAGTTGTCAGACATAAAAATGAGAGCTACAATTACATTAAAACACTAAAATTATTATTAACATAACGCCTGGCTGAACAAACTGTGCTAGATAAGGTTTAGATCTTACTCTTCAATAATTTGTAAAATCTTTTTTTTCTTTACTAGTCACAATACAAATTTGATTCAGGTCAATGTTACATTGATGCCATTATATTTCTATAGTACTTCTATGGTGGTTTGTACCACCTACATGCAGCCTTGCATTTCCGTAGTAAGTCATTTATGAGCGTGACATCATCAGTGTTTAAAAAAATTAGAAAGTACGACTGAAAAGTCTTAATTAATAACTCACTTTATTATCCGACAATATTACAATGTAAGTACTTACGGTTCGTTAAGAAATGGAGCAATAAACAATATGTTTTCAATAAAGTTCCTGTCCTTGCCGTAGATCACAGGTTTGTGCGGCTGACTATTAACATTCAATATTCGAAATAGAACACACAGTATAACAGCAATAACGGCTAACAGAACGGTTGACATTTTTAGTTTTAACTTCTTTCTATACAGCCATCAAATTTTCATAATAGCGGCAAGTATTATTTTTCAAGAGAAAGCAATGAATACAACACGGCACAGGATCATCATGAGCAACTTCCAGCGACACTGTGATAAAATAAAATATTTGACGTCTGCCACCCTGACATTAACATTGACAGCGTTGACGACTAGATATGACATCTTTTGCACTATAGTTAGAATATAGAATAAATTCAAATTGCAGAATCAAAGCACAGAGTGATAATTGTACAAAATATAAAGTCTGGTCTATGATCACTTGTTATTGCAAAACATTATAGACATTAATAATATCTATATTATGCTGCAACTCAGTAATTAACATCCAGATAATGTATTTCAATATATTTTTAGATTATTGTTAAAGCCGTTGAGGGATCGATAGTGATCTTTATTTTGCTGTTTGAGGCAGTCATCTTAACTGTCCTTATATATTATGTACTCTGATCTATGATCTTAACCACTTGGAGCTTTGTTCTTTGCTTCAAAGTAGGTATTTAGAAAGCTTAAATAGTTTATGTACTACATTAGCTACATAATTAAATAAATAAAGATTTTTTATGGTTGGGGCACAATTAATAAAAACATCAAATAAGAACATACTTTTATTTAGCGAAAAATTAAGTGCCTAGAACATATATAACTAATTACCAATAAATAACAATATTGTGATGAACTGAATAATATGCAATAAGTATAGGAAATTACAAAGTCTCAAAAATCTTTCACTGAAATAATTTTTAATAGATTATTTTTCTTGCTTGTAAATTATGATAATTTTTTTTTAAGTCATGACAAAATGTTATATTTTTTATTTACTTTTATTGTTGTTTACCAATAATTAATATAAAATGTGGTGGACTCCTAAGAGATTTTTTGGTATCCTATCTTTAAAATTAAAAAATCATCATATTCAAGTTATAAATTAATTAATATTTGATTAACATCGAACAATATTTTTCGTCATTCATACATTATTTTATTTATAATATCAGGTATATTTACATATTGTCAAAATACAATGTATGGATTTTAGATCCAATGTATAAATTATTCAACCATGTTCTATGGACTACCTATTGGTATAATATTGTGACTTACTTTTACTAAAGACAAGTGATGTTAATTGATCACCAAGTGACTGCAGAAAAATATCAATAATTACAAATAATCTTTTTCAGTTTGTTGTAAACAAAAAACTCAATTGAATTTATTACACAATATTTTCTGATGAAAAACCAAAAGTGGAACCTAACGAAAAATAATTTGCTATTTTTTGATAATCAGTTATTTTCCTGCACTTATTTTGTTATAATATTGTTTAACATACCTTACAATATGAGCTAAAAGGATTGTGATAGAAATTTGAAAACCAATAACTCAAATTGGTTAATGAACAATTCCGAAGGTAGGTATCAAATTGCAAAAAGCTATTTATTTGTAAAAGGTCCTTATAAAAATATTATAGATACGTATAAATATATTGCATAACTTAGTGTCACGTTAGTATACATGCCATTAAGAAAAAAACTTAAAACAACAATTTGTGTTATAAATGTTACTTAGAATCGTCATTACATATTCATCCAGATGTTTACCCCATTAGCCTTCTAGAGTCAATAAATATCTGTACATACCCTTAACTACAAACATTTGAATAGTTGGAAATTCAGTGCACACTTTCTACTTCCATACACAGCAAATGTACCCTTGGTACAGGACAGAAAGGATTAATTTTAATAATAGCCAAAGCCTTATAATATAATTCGTAAAAATAAAAATAACAATAGCACTAAAATAATGTTGTGATGTTGACCTAACTTTAAAAATATAATGGCAAAGAACATCATTAATTAGCTGTTACAAACCTATGACAGACAACTATGTTGGTAGGCGACGCTCAATATAACCTACTCAAGACTGCAATTATATAAAGTATGTAATTAAAATGAGCAAACCAATGTCAGAAAACTTAATGTTTATTACTATCCTATATATTATTATCTATGCAATATTTTCTTTCACAGTCATGAATTTTAAATAGACTCTTCAGGGTAGAGCTGTTTTAGAAACATAAAACTATTAATTAAACAATAATTATGAATTGAGACACAAATAAATACTACACAGAGATAATGTGAAGTGGACATAGCTCCCTACAAATCAAATACAAAAATACAGATAAATCTTGTGCAATGTAATTAATTATCTATTCAATATAATTATGACTCTCAAAAATCATATTTAATACCATTAATAAGTTACAGTTCGAAGGTACATAATACTATTATCCCTAAAACTATCAATAATCACCTGTATAAATATACTTCTATTGTTGCACCTATGCAATCTTCTGTTTGCGATTGAAATCGAATAGCTGTATAACTAGTAAAAAATCAAAGACATACTTACGAATATACACAATACCATTTAACAGTATTTAAAGCAATGTAAAGATTTTCATATTTCTTATAAAATATTAATGGGTTAGATAAGGTATCATAGGGCAATTATAAAATGCCGATTTTCTGCGCTGTTGCATCGTCTTTCGGTATTTTGTACTCTTAAAAATTAATATGACAGTCAATTTAAATATGCGTCCTTATATAACACACCTATTCATAGGATATGTAAATGACGCAAAGCAATAAGTATACTTATAGTATTATATATGCAACACCACAAAACATTATTGCTTATTTACAGTACATTATTACTGGCAACTAACTACCTTTATATAAAGAACTAGCTCACAACTATATTACTTGTAACAATAGTTATTGAAGATTCAGAATAAGTTGTATTACTGGATGCTGTACAAAGAACTGCACATCATAAAAAATTGTTTGAAAATTTACCAATTGCAAGTATCTGTTAGCACCGTTTACTATGATCACTTTCCTGTTTGTCAGTGTTTACATGCACTTACAATCAATCTACATCGCACTGTATTGAGCCGCAAACTTATGAAAATCACTTGATAACAACAAAATACACTCTTCACCAGTTACCATCACGATTGGAAGAAAGTTAGAGATATAGCAGTTTTTGAGAGGAATGGAGCACTAGTGTGGGCGGGTCAGCGGATCAAACAGGTGAGACACAGCTCGGCCGAGCCAATGCAGTCGTCGTGGCAGAAAGCACCGCATTTCTTACACAAGATCATTGCGCGCAAGTTGCACACGCATGCGTCGTCCGCTCCTACACTACGGCATCTTGTTACATTCTGAAAAATAATGGAACCATTAAAAACAATTCAACAGTTCAGATTCTGAAATTATAAGTCAGCTATATATAAATATATAATGACGTTATTAAAAAAACGTGACATTGTGTCGTATCACAAGAACAAAAGGGACCGTATCTGTTTCAAATAAATACTCACTATATTAGTATTTTGATTTGTAGGTGGTGCACTGGATGCTCTGGGAGCCACATTTGGTGTCCTCTGAACAAGAATATATTGTCCCATGTTGTTAGATCTATTTTCATTTATCTGAAAATTATAAAAAATGTACTTATCTGAGAATAATAAAAAATATAAAGAACCATTTTCTTGTATAATTTGTATGGTTTCAGTACCTCATTGTGCGACATGACGGCAGCAGGTAGTTGCCTTACGAGCACGGGCGGCGGAGGGCGGGGCGCGCGCGGGGGCCGGGCGAGCAGCGCGGGCGGAGGTCGCAGTTGACCACGCAGCGCGTCGCGGTTGGGACTGTTCTGGATCACCGCTTGACAGATCTGGTAGCTACGCTCCAGATTCACTGCACCCGGAGGCACCTTGTTTGAGCTGCGACTCCTGTAATCAAGATTGATTTTCATTGCATTATTCCTTGACCATTGTAACATGCAATATTGCAACAAACTTGAAAAGTACATACTAGTCATCTGCCACACAGACCAAAATTATGTAGCATTTAAAACTATTGCATGTTTCCTAATACTATTTATCTTCAAAGAAAAAATATTATAATTTTATAAACTCAATTTTAATATGTTATTTCTTTTTTTTATGGGTTGGCCAATGTAGAGAAAAATATTTTATCAGAGCCGATTTTCATGAATTCATCAAGACAATAATAAAACAATCCTCAGAAGACAGAACTTTTTGTAATCTTTACTTCTATTGCACTATATCTATGAAACGTAAAATGAAGTCAATGTTACCTGCCAGATTCCTTTCCTGATTTAGATTTTTTTCCAGGTAGTCTAATACTTTGAGAAACGGTTGTTGAATGAATTGGGGGATTAGTTACGGTAGTACTTGACACTAAGCTCATAGGCGGATCAGATTCTTGCTTTGGAGTCAAATCCTTCATTGATTGGCAGCTCTCTGATGAGTTTGATGATTCCATATTAAAGTTTGCATCTCTGTCCTCCTTGTACATGCAATTCTCGTCATTAATATTTGCATCTTCCATACTAGTTTTTGAGTCTTCACTCCCATATTTTCCACTTTCAACATTCATTGTGGAAAAGTTATGTAAAGTTATCATATTTTCATTGTTTGTCCATTCATTTTCAGTCTTCCATGATACTGCAGAGTTTTTAGGTTTTGCTGGATCTTGCATATTATCATCAGGATAGGAGACCAACTGGAATTATAGTTTATACATTCGCAAAATTTACAGCTGCTAACTTTGAGCATAAAATATATTATTTCAATAACTTACTGGGGTGTTGGTTACTTCCATCATTGGTAAAGATGAGTTATGAGTAATTGGCATTGTAACAACAGCTGTTACATCTGAAATAAGAAAAGTTCACTTCAATGCAAAACTGGATATAATCTTTTTTCCTACCTTCAAATGTGACAATTTTTAATGACTGGTTAATAAGTTCATACACAACAAAATGTAGTAAGATTAAATTAAGGAGGATTGACAGCAATGTAAAAGTTGTCATGAAATATTTCCATCTACCTTCAAATATTACAATAATCTATGTAGTTCAGAATTAAAACTACAACTATGACAAAGTTGGTTCATGATACAACAAAAATATTAGTGTTTATTCTTAAAAATCCACTTACTTGTTTCACTCATATAGGATGTAAGTTCCATTAAATTTGGATGGGGTGTATATTTAACATCTTCATTTTCTGTAAATTATATAATTGTTAAGTGTAATAATATAACACATCACAGATTCTTAACTAAAAATCACAAAGATTACACTTTTATGGAATGAAACTTACGTGATGTCATTATTGATAATGCACCGGTTTCCAAAATAAATGTTTCAGCATCTTTGAAATGCTCATCATAATAGTTTGGACCAACTTCTGCACTTGGCTTGTGTTTATCCTCACATTTTATTTCCATATTAATCTCTTCATTTTTAACATTACTTGACTCAGCAGTTTCTTCAGTAGTGCATTCAGTTTCTTCAACAACATCCATATTTTCACGTATTTCTTTTGCAGGAGTTAGTGCTTTATTACATGGTGAGTCTACATTAGAATTGGGATCAAAAACAACAGCAACATCATCTTGAAAGGAATCTGCTGCAGATTCCTCATTATTATCACAGAGTGGTGTTGTACTGGCTTCTTTTACCTCAGCAGGACTCTGTTCTACTTCAGAACGGGGCACCTCATACTCATTTACTACTTCTTCATTACAATCATTAACAAGAGAAACATTGTTTAAATGGGACTCTATTTTCAAACTGGACATAGAAGATACACTTCTCTCATCATATTCATAGAGAGATGCAGTTGCCTTGCTGTCTTCACTATTGGTATCCACATGTTCCTGGGCTGTGTACATCTGCAACTCATCATTTTGGCTTAACTGTTCATTGTTACAATTTGTTTCTACATCAGAACAATTGTTACTACCAGATAATTGAGCATTATGTGTGTAGAAATTTGAATCATCCAAAGCATAGTCATCTTCATATTTAATCCTTTTTGTGTATCTATAGTCATCATTATCATTGCTTAATCTCTTAGTGGGTTCATGAAGATTGCTATCTGAATCTGTGCCCTTATCATCTTCACGATCTTTAGATGCACTAGACTCCTCTATTGTTATGACACTTATATCTAGTTCCTGTTTTAATTCATTACGCTCTTGTTCTCCTCCATCAGGCAATAAGAGTGGATCAACAGGCATAGTAGTTGTGGTTTCATCAACCCTATGGGTAGATGTTGAATCTGTAAAACTAAAATCTACTTGGCATTCAACATAGCCCTGATTATGATTTTTAACATGTTTCAGGGGCAGCAAATCAGGTACAGGAGCGGATGATTTACTACTTGCAGGGATAGGTTCTTCTCCAATCTCTTCAGCTTTGGCCGAGGCTCGAGTCACAGCTCCAACATTTCTCATTCTTTTGCTACTGCTGGATGATTTACTCTTCTTAATCTTTGGAACAGTACTACTACTAGTTATTGAAGCTGTTGGCCGCAATTTTATAGTGGTTTTCAGAGAAGGCCTTTCTGAATTTAAATTCATTGAAGCTTTTTCTCTTCTAGATTTCTCTCCCCAGAAAGGTTCAAAATGTTTTAATTTCCATGGATCAATTTTACTTTTTTCTTTTTCAGCTTCAGTCTTCATCTTTTGTTGGTTTTCTGGTGTAAATTCACCTCCAGATAGGCTGTCTTGCCATTCTATACAAGCGCGAGCAAAAAATTCATTATTGAGACTAGATGAACTCAGGCGTCCAGAAGTACTAGGCCGGTCTACACTGGGTAACAATTGCCCAAGTTTATATTGATATAATGGAGGTAGGAGAGAGAAAGTATGTTTATTTAGCAATGCCCTAATATTTGTATTAACTAAAATGGAGTCTGGTGTTTCTAAATCAATACAACCCTCCCTTGTTTGTTGAAGCTGAGCCGCTGTTGACAACTTTTTACTACTTCGTTTTCTAGGCTTCAAACAAAATCCTGGTATACTAGCCAGAACTTCTCTCATGGTAGACAGTTTGTTAGAGTTAGTATTTGAGCTGGTTTCCGTATATGAACTGGCTGCAGTCCATTCTCGCGTTTCAGGGGGAGGTGGGGGTGGCAAGGGTTTCACTATGATTCTGGGGAGGGGTCTGGAATGGTTTGAGCTTTTTTTCCTCCGTTTCGATTGTTTTCGAGAGGAATGTTTACTGGATTTTTCACCGTCTTGGGGGATACGAATGACCGTGTACTGATCGTTAGTACATGACAGGTACTTGCTGTCAGACGAATTATCTGAATATTCCATGTCGTTATGCGTATTCAAGGGTGATACGTCTAATTCCATTGTTACGGTACTATTAGTTTACGCGTACACACTGCAATCTCGTATTCTAAAATAAAGTATTTATAAAACGAAGAATTAAGCCGCTGACATTCACTATTTCAACCCATTGTGCATTACTTCGCGATCCATGCAGAGTTGTACTAATCACCGTAACATTTCAATAACGTACAACAGTTATTCTTCACATATTATTTGAAATAATTCAAGGCTGCCTTGCATTGCATTTAAGCGCAATTTTCATTCCTTTCCACAACAGTAGGACAAAAATCAAAATGTCACAACAACGCAGAAAATGGATTCCCCAAAAGTACGTTCCGATTAAGGCAGAATTACAAAAAGTTCAGTGTTTAAATAATTGGTTAAAAGTTAAATTTCTTGATACTGAAATTACTGAATTATTTTTATTAAATAAAAGAAGTACAATACATAACGATGTTTTTCAAAATTACATATTATTATTTAATCTTAATGGAAAATCAGGGCGTCAATGTATATAAAAGTACTCTGTGCACTGCAACACTGTGCAGGGCGTTTGGCACTGCATTTTGTTAACGTACAAATACCGAAAAAGTAACGTTAAGTGTGTGCGTTACTTTAATTTCAATACTATGCTAAATAGTTACCAATTTGTGCCGTATTACCTGTACTACCTAGTTTGTGCGTATTACTTGAGATAGCATACTTTAATTTACTTTATTACTTACTGTAATAAAATGCATTGCATAAGCACATTCAGCAACACAAGGCAGGCAATAAAGCTCAAACATTGTTATCTTATCTTGTTGAATACCAAGTTGTTTCCAAGCTGTTTGGATTATTTGTTAAAAAAAAATTACACACGGAGGACGTTATTCCACTTCGTTTGGATATCATTACCGAAGTAATCATAATAATTAGTAACGATTAGTAAAAAGTAGTTGTAAAACGTTTGCTAATATAGAATGGAAAAATATACTTTTAATAATGGTAAGTTTAATGGCATAGAGTACATAATAATTTAGAATATAAATTACTCTAAGTTTAATGGTAATTCAAGCCCTTGCGTTTTGATTTTATGAGAAACCTCCACTCCTACTAATATTATAATACCATACTTTACGTCTTCCTACCTTAGAGTAATTTATAATTTATATACTATATAGTATTACTCTATGCTTCCTACCCACGGAAGCTTGCTCTGTGCTTCTGCCCAAAAGTTCTTTAGTCCATAGAGTATGGGATAGAGTACTTTATAATTTTATAATAATTTTTAGTCTGTGAATGGAATGGAAAATCGCCGCTACCGCTTGCAAACTAGCATGGCGGCCATTTTGTTTCACTCATGTGGTGAATCGGATTGTAGTAAAAGTTATTTTTAAATTTTGTATCTAATTGTCTAACATTGTTTAAAACCACCGCGGTTTATCGTTTTACTGGTGTTAACTTCTTAGTTTGTAACTTTTTGTAACAATTAATACACAGACATTGTAATAATGGGTCGCGGAAGGTAAATAACGGCTTTGTTACGACGCAATGTTGCAAATATCGATGTAAGTTTTTTTTGTAAACTAATATTCGTCGTATTTGGTTCCATAGGGATAGAAGTCGTGATAGACGTCGAAGTCGCAGTAGAAGTAGGAGTAGAAGTCGTAGTCGTAGCCCACGATACGGGCTCGGTTCTGGAGGTGGCGGGGGCGGGGGCTATGGCGGCGGTGGCAGACGAAGCAATCCTGGAGCTAACTTACGCAAACCAAAATGGGATCTTAGTAGACTGAAACCATTCAAGAAAGATTTTTATGTTCCTCATCCTGATGTGGAAGCTAGAACAGACTCCGAAGTGGAGTCGTGGAGAAGTGATAACGAAATTACCCTTAAAGGTCGTAATATTCCCAAGCCCACGTTGAGCTTCGATGAAGCCGGTTTTCCGGAATATGTAATGCACGAAATTGATAAAATGGGTTTCTCTAAGCCAACACCAATTCAAGCGCAGGGTTGGCCTATTGCATTGAGTGGAAATGACATGGTGGGAATTGCTTCAACGGGATCAGGAAAGACACTTTCATATATTCTACCTGCTATAGTACACATCAATAACCAACCAAAATCCAGCAGGGGAGATGGACCTATTGCTTTAGTATTAGCCCCCACGAGAGAGTTAGCTCAACAGATACAAGAAGTTTGTGATAAATTTGCCAATACCTCTAAAATTCATAACACTTGCTTATTTGGAGGAGCCCCTAAAGGTCCTCAAGCTAGAGACTTGGATGCAGGAGTGGAAATCGTCATTGCCACTCCTGGGAGACTGCTTGACTTCTTGGAGAGTGGAAGAACGAACTTGAAGAGAACTACCTACTTAGTACTCGATGAGGCTGACAGGATGTTGGATATGGGTTTTGAGCCCCAAATCAGGAAAATCATTGAACAAATCAGGCCTGATCGTCAAACTCTTATGTGGTCTGCTACTTGGCCACGTGAAGTACAGACTCTAGCATCTGAATTCCTGAAGGATTATCTCCAAATAAATGTAGGGTCATTATCTCTGGCTGCAAACCACAACATTCTACAAATCATTGATGTATGTATGGAATATGAAAAGGAGACTAAATTGAGTACTCTCCTTAAGGAAATTATGGCAGAAAAAGAAAACAAAACTATAATTTTCATTGAGACAAAGAAGCGTGTTGATGATATAACAAGGAAAATGAAACGAGATGGGTAAGATATAATTATTTACTAACTTGGTTAACTTCTGGAAGTATTCATCTTATTTTTGTATGCTATAGTTACTTTCCTTTAGGTATCTCTACTTGATGTTTTATGATGTTAGATAATGTTTTGACACAAAAATATAACTAGGAAATAGATTTGTTTGATCCCTATCATGGAATACATAAGTTCCATGTTGTTATTTAATTATTATTTAATGTATTTATTTTCTTAAAAAATTTGCAGATGGCCTGCAGTTTGTATTCATGGTGACAAGTCACAAAATGAACGAGATTGGGTACTGCAAGGTGAGACTTTTTACTACATAGTTCTTTGACATCAGCTTTATTCTTTTTCTTTTTATTTGAAATAATTATACTATAATAGTATATACTACTCTATTCAAACAGAACAATATTTAATTCAGTTTATAAATTGATTGAAGAAGGCGAACCTGTATACATACAATGTTAACATAGCGAGTAGTAAAACAACCGAGAAGCGGTATCGGGCTAAGCGGAGCGCGGGTCGCCGTGGGTCATTATC
>LGAG01000038.1:942158-973033 GCA_001278395.1 Lerema accius | reverse complement strand
TTACACGTCTAAATGTTAATGGAATCCTATGCTATTAGTAAGTTATTCGAAACTTCCGATAATTTAAGGTGAACGTTTCATATAGAGAAATACCGCACTGTCTACCTACTAAGAAGTAGGACCACTTAAATATCAGTACGGACAAAGATAAAGGTGATTTCAAGGAATCGAAAAAAAAAATCATCGATAAAGCTTTTATTGTTATATATATTATTATATTATATAACATGATAGTGATAATATTTTTTACTATTCAAAACATAGCATTTATATTGTGTATTTTATTATATTTTATTTTTGCAACTTTTGAATTTTTTCTGTTACTAACTACTTGCAAAAAATATAAATTTATCTGTGTTGCGGATTTGGATATTAGATTCTGCAAAATATATCGTTTCGTCAAATGACGACGTCGACCTTATTTTTCGAAATTTTTGTGAGGGTAAAAAGTATCGCTGATCTGGTAAGACAATGTATTGAATAATATACATAAAATGGGTACTTTTACTTGTTACTTAAATTAACATGGCTGTACATTCTTACAGATTTTAGAAGTGGAAAAGCTCCGATTCTAGTTGCCACTGATGTTGCAGCTAGAGGCTTAGGTATGTTTATAATATGCATTTCCTTGAAATTTAATTTACTATTTTGTATATTGTAATGACTAACAAAACTTTGATGTCGCAATTATAAGTCGTCATATTTTTTTAATTGCAGATGTGGATGATGTTAAATTCGTTATAAATTTCGATTACCCAAGTAACTCTGAAGACTACGTTCATCGCATTGGAAGAACGGGGCGGACGAACAAAACGGGGACCGCCTATACATTTTTCACTCCGTCGAATGCTGCTAAAGCTGCAGATTTGGTGTCCGTTTTAAAAGAAGCCAAACAAGTCGTCAATCCGAAACTCCAAGAATTAGCAGAACGAGGAAGTGGTGGCGGACGACGTAAGTTATTTTACTTGTAAGTTTTAAGTAGATTATACAAAAAATCATAAACTTGCGGCATTACTAAATTGGATGTACGTTTGCAGGTCATCGTGGTCGCGGTGGGAGATACAGAAGAGGTCGTCGTTCGCGGTCACGCTCGCGTTCTCGAGACCGCCGCCGTCGTTCGCGCACGCGTTCACGCTCGCGAGACCGCCGCCGCCGCCGACACAGCTCGTCGCGCTCCTCACGCAGCAAGTCCTCCAGATCGTCACGAAGCCACTCGCGCTCTCGCTCCCGATCTCGAAGCCGATCTCGTTCAGGCAAGTGCAGCCCACAGAAGGAGGCCACTAATGGTGGGTCGCAACCTGCGCCCCAAGCGCTCTTGCCGACGCCGAAGCCGCTGCTGCCCACTCCGATCGGTCCCCAGTTGCCCCCGTCGTTTGAGAAGGCGGCCGGAAAGGTTAATTCCAATCCCCCACCCCGACCGCAACCTGAAACTTTCCCTGATAGAGAAGTTCCCAAAAATGATAACAGTAATCGCCCTCTTACCCTTTCCGATCAACAACCTCAAAAACATAAAAACCCCCAGCCGACTAATCCACAGCATCAAACACAATATCAACCTGTACCTGAGCAGCATCCATCGAATATTATTCCGCCTCTAATGGGATTAAATCCTCAAATGAATATGTGTATGCCTCCTCCTATGAATGGATCTGGTTTCGTAATGCCCCCTTACTTCCCTGCAGATCAGTATGGTATGATGATGCCTTCCTTTGGTCCTAATAATATGTTCCCTCCGCAAGCATGGGGTGCTCCACCTCCGCCACCTCCTCCTCCTACGACGGAGGTATGCAACGATGGGGCCGTTACCCCGTATAATCAGAATCACAGCGGCTCGGCGCAAAATGGCCTGGAATCAGATTCCAGAAAGCGAGGAAATCGTCCTGCTGGCCTCGGAAGCTCGGCTCCAACCGCCCCGGGCGCGGGCGGGCTCTTGCTCGCGCCGGGCGGTGGGTCCGGCTCCGGCGGGGGCTACGGCGGAAATTATGGCCCCGGTCGGGGCCTGGCGTCCGGCGACATGATGAACTACGGAAGCAGCTATGGTCCCGGAGGTGATCAGGGCTGCGGAGGCGGACTAGGTTCCGGAGGCGGCTTGGGGTCGGGGGGTGGCCTCGGCTCGGGCTCCGGCCCCGGCTTCGACGAAGGGCCGGGTTACGGACGCTCTCGAGGTGGCCGCGACCGGCGCCGGCGCGGAAGAGGGCGCGAGAATGACGACTACGGCTCTGATAACACTGGCGGTGGGCTTGGCTCTGACGGCTACGACGGCCTCGGCGGCGGCTTGGGCCAGCCTGCCGGGGGATTGTCCTCTGGCGGTCTCGACGTATCCCATGGGAGCCTTCTGCCGCGCATGTTACCACAAAACGTTGGCGGAAATCTAGGATCTCAAGGTGCCAATTTCACTGCATTCGGTTCTTATGCCACTAAAAATAATAGAAACCAACAAGGCAGCTTTAACGGCGCTTTAGACGGCGCCGAAAATAACATGGAGTACATGGGTCAACAAAGTATGGGACCTGGTAGGCCGTTCGGAGCTACTGCGGGCCAAAACGGTTTCGACAGTGCGCTGGGTAATGGCTCCATGGGGTACAATGACCGCCAGAGGAATCGCCGACGACGGTGAACGACACTGAGGTTTGTTACATTCAAACCAATGAACACTCACCTCTATAACTCTGCTCTCATCTGTTTACAGACACCATCCATGATAGAACTGTACTCGATTGAATATAAGCTGTATTTACAATGTTGTACAAATAGACTTATGGTTTGTGTTCTGTAGATGTTGGACTAATCACTTACTGTTTTTTTTTCAATAGATATATCTGCTGTATAAAACAATGTATAGAACTCTAAAATTAAATAGGATTTTTTTATTATTTTACAGAAAATGGCTACAATGGTGACTCTCGTCGACGTAGAAGACGTTAAATTGCCGCAACTCCCAGAAAAATGAAAATTAGGTGTATGAGACTACATAGAATTTCATTCCATGTATTTACTTGTTTGTGCGAGTATCAGTGTTTTAGTTAGTTATTTCTGGAATATCTCATTAGGCATTTCTAAAGTAATAATCAATGTAATATAACATTTTCAATTAGAATTTTGTACAATTATAATTTAAGTTGAGTGCATTTGTTTAGAGAACTGTCTTTTTGTAAGTATTAAGTTGGTGGAAGGCACCACAACTTGATTGAGTGACGCCCGTATTCAAGAACAATACCATAAAACAACACAAGACATGGGAGTCCTTAAAGTCATTTAAAAACTCATTAATTCGTAAGTGACCCTTAGGTGTAAAAGAATAGCAGCTATGGGGTTATTTTACGAAATGCATAGAAAAAAGGTCTATAACAAATTGATATTGCCATCGTATTTCTCAAAACTAGTTTTGTAAATTGAACACTGCACACGAAAATGGTGCTTTTTTCTTAGTGTTCCATTACCATTTAAAAAGCAAGTTTCTTGAATGCGGGAGTGTGAACAATTTATGAAAATATGCTAATTGACTGAAAAAAACCGAAATGTTTTTCTCTCATTACTTTGGACTTCTGTAACTTCACATTCTACTGTAGCGTAGACACTTTTACAAAATAAGATATGTCATATATCTACATTTATTTTTACAAAAACATTTTAAAATGTTTGGAAATAATTAAGAGCTCAATGATTGTTATTATTTCATATTTAGTATTATTCATCAATCCGTAGCAATAGTTAAAATAGTGAACTTAGTATGTTTGGCATAACTACCATAAAATGTACAATGAATATCATTTTTGTCAGTTTCATTACTATAATGTATCCACTTGAAAAGACGCAGTCTTTTAGTTTATAAAAATTCATGTATGATTTACTTGCGTAAAAAAGTTGTTTATGTGAATGTATTTTGAATTTTACTTTAATGTAATACCAATGTATCTTAAAAAGAAAGTAATAAAAAGTAATAACTAAACTGTACTTTTATTTCTTAAAATATATCCAATTCAAGTACCTAACTGCACGGATTGTGTAATACTACTGTGCTCATATGCTGTGAACGGTAAGATGGTTGAAAACACTGCACTTTGAGAAAAACAAAATATCTGACTCTGTGACGTACGACCGTGATGGAAGACACTAAATATGCGAGTATTTGCTCTGATGCGCGTTTTTATCGATACCGTACATACGCGCGTTTGAAGTGCGTCCGACTTGCTTTCGTACCGCTTCTTACAAAAACTAAAATCGCGCGTTCAAGAACCTTCGCGCTTCGGTCCTTCAAAGCTTTGCAGGCTAAAAAGTATCCAACATAATTTAATTTCTCCAGACATTTTTTGGTCAGATTGTGCTTTTAAAAAATTGGCTATGAAGTAATTTCAAGCATTTTTGATCTATGACCACCTACCGTATGGCCTCTTGTACACACACGTTTTTTCGGCGTAAAAATCCACGGTGAATTCGCCGTGCGTAGGCGCGGTCGTCAGTATTGTATGGATTGCTATGAGAGCTTGTACACAGACGCGGCTGAGTTACGGCACGGCGGCGCCACCGTGTGCACCGTGCGTCCCCCTCGGCGCGCCGTGTCTACGCACGGCGAGATTTGTACCAGTGTTGTATGGCAATGTTCGTGAGCGTTTCTACGACGCCGGACGTTTTCACGGTTTAGTGACAGTCTGTTTAGGTTTTAACCGAGATGAATATAAATAAACATTGTCTCGACCGGTAGCTTTGCCGGGCTATGTACATGCTCGTACGTTTTTTCTACCGCACGGCAAACACGCCGTACGGTCAAGAAAACGTGCCATGTACAAGAGGCCTATGGGAGTAGACACAGAGCAAAGAATGTATCTATATACATACAGGAGTAGATCACAATATCATTTTTTTTGTTATTTCCACGGTAACCGGCTGTCATTATATTGAAAGTACCTGCCATATTAACCCCTCGTGCTGTTTGTTATACCTTACAATTTGGAAGCATCTGGTACTTAAATTATTGTTGGTACCATGAGTTTTTGTGTAGATTTGGTATCAGAAGATTCTTTTTACGAAAATATTACATTAGGTGTGACAAAACTTCTAGGTCAGTAACAATGATATTTTAATACAATTAAATTACATAAAATCAATATGAATTAGCTTTATGCTTAGGCAAAAATTTGAATCCATCTGGAACAGGGCCCAGCAACATTTCACTTATTTTTATCCAGTCAGCACAATTGTTGGATGCCATCAGTGTTTCTAAGTCATCTCTGCCAACGTATGAAGGGGGCCGTTCATTAATTTTTTGAGGTGGCTGCTCCAGAAGACCAACAGGAACATAACGATACAAAAATGAAAGCCACTCGAGTAGAAATCTGCGGGTATTTTCAACACCTTGTGTGTCTGATCCCCAATGTTCTAGGCCATAGTAAGAAAACTTTTTTATAATATCAAACCTTTCTTTACTGCTAATATCCCATAACTTTTTCTCTTTAATCTCTGTAAATATCCATGGTTTAATTAGTGCTCCTCGTCCAATCATAACTCCTTGTACAGTGGGGGCTAACTCTTTTCTTTGTAAATAGTCTTCGTAACTAAGGATGTCTCCATTTCCATACACAGGACAAGGTGCAGCTAGTTTAGCACAAGTCTCTATGTATTGCCAGTCAGCTGACCTTGTATATCGGGCCTCTCTTGACCTGCCATGTAGTGTAATAAGTGACGCACCCCATTCAACTAACTTAGGCATTATTGTATGAGCTATCTTTTTATCTTGGTAGACACCTGTTCTAATTTTTGCTGTAAAGGGAATACCTAACAATTTTGATGCACTTTTGACTGATAACTCTAATGCAGGTAATCTGTGCATCATGCCACAGCCTCCACCCTTTTTGTAAATCAAATCAATTGGACAACCAAGATTAAGGTCTATGAAATCCAGTTCCACATTTTCTTTTAGCACTTGTGCTACCTTAGTTATAGTGTATGCATTATTTCCACATATCTGGGCTCCAAAAATATCTTCTGTCTCATGTCGCTTAACCAAAGCCCATTCCTGTTTTAATCCCTTTAGCAGAGACTCACATACGGCCATTTCACCGCAAGTTATGTCAGCACCAAATTCCTTGCAAATTCTTCGAAAAGGTAAATTTCCTACTGTAGTTAGGGGGCTCAAGTATAATTTATCTTGCCAATCAACTTTCTTCTTCTCCCTTGGCAAGAGCTTTATTATGTCTTCATCGGTGATAGCACCCATGGCAGCAACAGAACTGGTTTTGTTCCTTGGGTCCAAATGTTTAACAATAGTTTCTGCTGTAGTGAAATCATATTTCTTCTTCTGAAGTTTCATTTGTAAATCAATTTGGAGTGTATTTTTTGTATCCTCCTTCCAGGCTTCACATTTTTCTTTGTTAATTATATTGTACCCTTCCGGTGTTATATGACTAGATCCATATCGGCATGATATGCCTCTTGGGCATTGCCCTTTTAAATTAAACACATGACACTCTTTTCCCAAGTCTTCAGGCTTCGACTTTAGATATTCAAGTGGATTATGTAGGAATTTACAATTAGTATACTGACAAGGTTTTTTTTCTTCAGCTGACACCAGATTATTTATGCTAGGGCAAGGCTTACTTTGTTTGTCGTCCGTAAAAGTCTTAGGTCTAGCTTTATTCTGTCCCCTTCTCTTATTTTTGTTGGGATTAGGCTGACTAGTATCCTCATGAGTTTTAGTTCTTTTAGTATCAGGATTTTCATTTTCACTGAGCTTGTGCTTACGCATCGAATTGTCTTCATTATTTTGGGGTCTTACTGATCTTTGGATAACGTATTGTTCCTTTATTACACACACACCGGCTGCTGCAGACATTTTCATTTATATTACTTACTTTTGATATTTTAATCGATCGATAGTGTCGTAACCAATGCAAGTTATCACAGTGTCAATGATAGTTGATAGCATTAGCAAAATGTGAGTAAATGTAACTGCTTATCTCAATTTTTTTTAAACACGTCAAAAAAACGTGTTAATGCTTTGAGTAGGTATGTATTTCAGTTCAGTTCAGTAATCGCTTTTGAAAGAAAAACATAACCAATAAAAAGCATGATGTTTCGTCTTTGCTCTTTGATGAGTTTATCATTATCACAGTGACAATGACAAATTGACGTATCCTAGTTTTTGAATTGACGTTAAATAACACTGCTTGTGACACATGATTGCTTCCCGAATATTACTCTGTGGCGTTTTTAAAAGTATGTTTTTTTTCAAGTTGGCAATAAAGTGTGGGCTAGTCCATAGATGATACACTATAATATGAGATAGTCTATTGGTAACTTGTTCGACTTTTTATTGATCAGTAAATAAGTACTCACGATTATGCTTCATGCTTGGGTGCATAAAGTATGGTATAAGTGAATCGCATTTGTGTATTCTTATTCTGTTTAGTAAGTATTTATTTTTTGCCTAAATACCTATTACATTATTGTGTTGTGAATTGTTACAGAATCAGATCCTCGAATATCGAACGTTGTGGTAGAGCGAAGATCCCCTTGTGATAGGGTAGCGTTATCGACATGGGAGCAAAGACATTCCGCAATTTTGCCAGAAGACCTGCGAAATTTTTATGCATCTAGCGATGGATTTCAGCTAACTTGGCATTATAAATATTCAGGGAAGGGTTATTTTAATTACTTTAGTTTATTGGATACCTACATTATATTTAGATATACTTACTAGGTATAGTGTCTAAAAAGGTAATCATTGTTATGTGGTTTAATATCGTTGGGTTTGCTTATTGTTTTTTCCACAGCTGATGAAATTCTGCCGGTAGGATCAATCCGAGTGAATAGTTTAAACGAATTGTCTTTAAATCCTGCGCTAAAGGATCTTCTCGATTTCTCCTTAACTCGTCAGAACGCTGGCCCACGACCAGTGTTCAATACTAAAAGCAAAGTTCTTGAACTGGACACTTGCAGAACTATTGGAAAGGTAACGTTAACGTACTTTTAATACGTAGTTACGAGTATAACATTTTCAATCCACGCAGGTATGTTTAACCCTCCACCGAAGCTAATGAGAAGCATGATATTGCAGTGATATTTTTTATTAATCGCTATTAATTTAACACAACATCGACGTCCTTAACTGTTCCGTGGCTGCTGATGTTCACACCAGACTCGGGGATCATAAAAATCTGCAAGATTTGTTCGCAGAATCGCAGAACGAGCCTCTACTTTTATCTAAAATCAGTTACATAACAAGATTAGACAGGTCTTTATATGTTGAAGGTGTGTTTGGTGTACACCGGTGGTGCCTGGTCCGTGTGGTTGGCAACGCGGGAGGGGGCGTGGGGTTGGCTGGCGGACTCATTCACCCATTACTTCCGAATGGCCTTAGTTCACCTCGGACTGCCGGGGTGGCAAGCCGCATTTGCTAATTTGCCACTCATACCTTGGGCTGAGGTATTGATGCTCTCTAATAAATTAAATTATGTATAGGGTCTGTTTCACAATCTATAAGTAAATTATTTATATACTTAGTAGGTAAGCTACTCAGAGAGTAAATCCTTCTGTTAACTGTCTATACGTTTCACAATCATCCGTAAATTAAAGTGAAATTGTGAAACGCAATTTAGGTACTGGTTTACCGTGCAAATAAGTTCAAAGTAGCCTACTTAGAACTTTACTCAACGATTGTGAAACAGGAACAGGCCCATAATGTTGTATGTATCACGTAAGCTTTCAGCAGACAGGTAATAGATTAACGGCCCCT
Source organism: Lerema accius (assembly GCA_001278395.1). Taxonomy (NCBI): domain Eukaryota; kingdom Metazoa; phylum Arthropoda; class Insecta; order Lepidoptera; family Hesperiidae; genus Lerema; species Lerema accius. The sequence goes on along the minus strand of LGAG01000038.1, from coordinate 964,302 downwards.
ACGTATGTGAACATAGGATATATCGTCTAAAACGGAGTTTTACAGTTCTGACCACTTTAAAAAATATCTGAACTCAAACATTATTGTTGCAAAGTAAAATCGACGTCTAGCTTTCTTTACATCCATAAATACATCGTAAGTATGATTATTTTCTTCCAGCAATTGTTTCTTTTACTGGCGCCGCATTTGTTGGAGAAGACTGAACCCGAGACCAGCTTGGTCTCTGTCGGCAGTGAAACTGGCCTCAATCATATTGATCCCAATATATTCAAGACTTCAGTACGTCAGCACAAGGGAACTACCAGACAGAATAACTAATACTTTGCGTATTTTGTATGTATGTAATTACATAATATGTATCTGCTAAAAATTAAAAATGGTTTTCGTATCTCGTAATATTATTTATGTACCTATTAAAAACAAGTGTTTTATAAAGGGGTTTATTAAGAAAAAAACCATTTTCGCAAATAATATATTTATTCAATTACTGTTGTAAAAATAATTTTAATGCAAAAAATAAGAACAGCATTGAACTAAAAATAAAGCAATTACACAATATATTGGATAACTCTTCGATATAATAAAATGTATAGCTAAACAACAAAACAAAATGGACGGAATGTGAGATACTTAATGAAATTGTAAGCTTAACAATTACAATAAATTGATTGTAGCTTTTACTTAAAATATCTTACATAAAAATTCATTGTAGCTTACATCTAATACACACTACTTTGTATCCGTAAGGAAAATAGAAAGTCTGCAATTTGTTGAATAAGGCCATACAATTTGCTTTCTTTGTGTTATAGTTAGTGCAAGAATCAGTATATTAATTCGCTGATTTTGAGGTTTAAATAGCAAAACGATTGTGATTCACGATGTGATATTTAGTTATCTACTAATGCGACAACTTATAATCTCTATACTAATTGGCAGCGGCTTAATAAAGCTAGAATATTCTATATACGTCATGTACAAGACACTTATTACTATCTGAGAACAAAACGTAAAATATATTTTGATACTCCAATACACGCAAGAAAATTGAGATTATAGTTAGGCCTAAAGCTACTTAAATCTAACGTCAATATAATTTTTACCTGAAAAAATATTCCTATTTCTAAACACATTCGTTTTGGTGGGATATTTAATTTTGAACACTACATTGAAACTATTTCCAGTGTTACATAAAACCAATGCGTATTTTCAAGTTTATACACAGAAACTATTTAACGATTTTCAACATTTTTAAAAGTAAATTATAGTACTAAGTGTACATTAAATTTCCCTGAGTGTTCTTTAGATCCAATTTCATGTTATTAAAAAAAAATATTTTTAATTTGGATATAGAAAAGTGGTAACAGTTGTGTTAAGTAATTAACACTAATAACACAGTGGAATGACTTTGCCTTCAAAATGATCATGTATCAATTTCCTATAACTTTGACGCCACTTTGCATTATAACCCGCATATACCATTTTCTTATCCTATTCAGATTGTAGAGTAACTTTGTTATTTAAATAAGCCAGAAAAAATTTCAATTTAAGACCTCTGAAAAATATCATTTGTGATGCAGTAACTAAATGCGGGCATGCTATGTATAATACAAAAGACTGTGATGCTTGTAGCTTCCAAAAAAATATCAATTGGAAAGGGTAAACTTATCTACATTAAAATATTTTGAACTATAGCTATCTAGAAAATATTAGCAGCCTAGAATTTAATTTCCAGCCAAATGCAAATGCTCAAGAAAATGCGTATGTGTGCGTGTAAAATTCTCCTCACCAAGATTTGTGTTAGTCGTAGCTAACTTGAGATAGTAATTTATTATAAAAAAATAAAGTATCTGTCTCTCTTTATACCTTAAGCATAAAATGAGTTAGAAAACTTACAATTCTAATTCACGCCTCTAAGTACGCAGTTAGTACTAAAGATATTAAGTAGCTATGTTAAGTTAATGCAGTAAGTATATTTTGAAATACTGAGTACTGAGATAGTTTAACAGTAGATCGTTGTTGCATAGATAATAATGAGATCGCAGTTATTCGATCCTACATTAGTAAAGATAGCGACAGAATAAAACATATGACTTATACACATAATAAGTATAGTTCACTGAAAATATAGTATTCCTAGTGACAAATTACTTTATAATATTCTTGAATGTTGATGTTTTTTTTGATAGAACTAATACATTTGTAGTAACCTAGAATAAAACTAAAATTGAAATAAAAATACTATTTAAGTTAGACTGCTAATTAGGAAGACTAAAGTCGCTTAAATGTTTGTTTATTTCGTTTCTGTAGACAACACTAACTTTTATAAAGCCATATTTAAATATCAGAAATGAACATTTACAAAGTAAATATATTATTAGATTATATCGTCTTAATATAAAACATTCTTGTGTTTGTGTGTGTATCACATATAAACTGCTGTAGGTACCTATTTCAAAAAAAAAATGTGATGTATTTAAAGGCACCGAGTACAGTTAAGGACCATAGTTGACCATAGAACCGGTAGGCGGCGCTGATAGCAAGATATAGTGACGACCACAGAAACCATAAGACATAAGAAAGAAGTTAGACGGAACATTCGTTAAGCAAATAGCGTTAAGTCCATTATGTTAAATTAAAGTACACAATACATTATAATGAACCGTCTAATTCAGTCTTCAATGCGGAGAACGATTCTCGCTCTATATACATTTCATTGTTTTGGTTGTGTGATGTGTCAAATATATTTAATTTTGTCTAAAAGAAATATAATTAATTTTATGTAAGAACTTTGTGTTATAATCTGAAATATAATTGCTCATTAGGCTTCAACTAAGTGTACTAACGACTAAAAATGACCTCGAATAAAAGACGTACAACGTACATAATGTCAAGTTTACGTAGGTCAAGAATGGATCTCCAAAAACAGCTGCGCAAATCACTCAATAGAATAAATAACGCACCCGTTATTTTTGTCAAACGTAAGTTTTGTCAAGCTTATAAGCTGTGTCAACACTATAGTAACGGTGAACATTAAATATGAAAATATAATTTGTTTTGTTTTAAACATCATTACTGTGGATTGTCTATATTATTTAATAGGTGTTTATTTTATTACATGTGATGTTATTTTTCAACTCGATTGATTTTGTGCTTAAATAACTATTATTTAGACAACGTGAATGTGTAGTATATTGGATACAGCCGTGAACCAATGAGGACAGTATATATGTATGTGTTACTAGATTAGATAAAGAATGGGACCCACATGACATTCCCTGTAAGTAACACTTGTTTTATTTCAGTATTTAAGCATAATATTTTTTCAAATAGGTTGTCTTGTAATTCCACTATTTATCTAACGTACTAGTCCGTCTGTATGTTTGTATGTGTGTATACGTGGTCTAGTATATCCAGCTGACGGGAACCCACTGGTGGTCGGTGGACAGCGCGTGCAGCGCGTCCATGACCCGCGCGTACGTGGTGTCAGCGTTGGAGTTCACCACCACCACGTCGATGTACTTCTCGTACTGGCGCTGAATGCGCGCGCTCTCCTCCAACGTCTGCTTCATATCTTCCTCCTGGCGACAGACACGGACAGTGTCAATATAGGTAACCTTAACTTACCCATAGATGGACAAAAAGCCGTTGACGCCGGCAGAATTAACGACTTGCGGTCAGACTGCCATACACGATCTGCTTTTGAAGAAGTTGGTTTATACAATCTCGCATTTCCACTGTTTCAAGCTCGACTGTTTGAAATAGTCCGTTTATGGGTAGTTCTAGGGCAGTTGCAATACTCAATTAAGATTTAATGACTGCAGACAATATCAGCGTCCAAGTCAAAAACATATGCCTCTGAATTTACTTCAAAAAGGTGACAAGACGATAAATCTAATGAGCCCTCTAATAAGAAAAGGGCTCTCATCAGAGTGTCATATTCAAAATTTGCACTGGACAAAACATTTACTCCAGGTAAATACATTAGAAAATTTTATAATACTGAAAAAAAAAACTGCATCATTTAATCAAAAATGGCTAAAGCATGCATCAATACAATAAATATTATATAAGCATGACATCTTACCTCATAGAGCGAGGCGAGCGACTCGAGTGTGCGCGCGCGCCGCGAGCTGAACCGGATGGAGCTCTGCCGGTCGAACTACACCAGAACAACACTGTCACTACACTACTCTGTACACCACAGAGCATCTACTATAGTTACGTCACTTTGACAACTAGGTAATCGACATCTAAGAGTTATGTAACCGCCAATGTTCGATAACCATGTTCATTTGTTCCATGGATATAAGGCGAACAAATACATGAATTCGCTTATTACGACTGATTATAAAGAGTAAACATTTTATAAATTTGATGTGTCTATTATATAAATGCTCTATGGTTAAGTCAACTTTCAAGACTTTAAACTAAGGGATAAAAATTATATTTCTGAAATCATCAATATGAAAAACTGCCAAGACAAAAAAACATAAAAACAAGAATATAGTTAATCATGCCAGCATTTCCACTAGTGCAAAAATCTTATAAAAACATATAATTTTTTTTTTATTAAAAATCTGGGGATAATGATAAAGGACTAAAATTTAGATGCACTAAAGATCAAAGTTGTACACGATAAAAGTCATGCTAACATACTTTTTAGAAGGATAGGGAGTACAAGATTGTAGAAATATAATCATAACTATTATACTAAATTGTAATGTGTTTTAATACGGCACATAAAAACAAGTTAATTTTAAGAATGTTACATTACTCTCTTTCATTTCTCTTGTATCCGAGATCGCCTCGTGTATTAAATTAAATATGGAATAAAAACAAAAACAACAAACTAAAAAAAAACTAAAAACTGTTTGGTAAAGAGTATTAAACGCAAGCAAAGTCAACGAGCAACAGCTAACAAAATTAATGAAACGGAATCTTTTTCATTTCAAACAATGTCATGATTATTATTTTTTCTAGCTTATGATTTCGAAACATACATTCACAAACAGGTCAAAATAATAATCTACAGTAATCAGGGAATGAATATGAATGTTACCGTTAAGTTGCGATTGGAGGCGTATGTGAGGTTCCGTAGTTGTTCGATGCCGGGCGCGCCGATCATCACGACGTACGGCAAGAACTCGCTGCTGTTGTGGAGGAGCTTTAGCGACTGTGGGGCGCAGTCCAATATGCACATTTTTCCTGAAAATACCCGTCCCCGTAAGTAGATTGGAAAACATTTGCGATGATGTAGGAATTGTAACTGGTACTGCCAAATATTTTACGGGCGTTTCCGTCTGCAAATTTGCGCTGGAGCAGTGTGGTGAAGTATGCTCTAAGCTTCGTCAATTGTGAGAAAAGACAAAACTCGATAGTAGGCACTTAATGATTCAAAGTCACTATCATTCAAGAGTTATAGTTTTGTGACGAAAGATCAACCAGAAGATTCTTTGTAATTTGTTGGTACCTTTTAGAGGCTAGCAAGTGTACCAGGGGCTTAGCTACCGCCATATTAGCCGTATCAATAATACGGAGCTCGTGTAAAGCATACCTTCTTTGATGACGGCGCGGATGGAGTCGAGGTGCGTGCCGTAGAGGTGTCCGTTGTGCTCGCCGTACTCCAGGAAGCGGCCGGCCAGCGCGTCGCGCTCCATCTCCTCGCGCGACACGAACCAGTACGACAACCCGTTCTCCTCCAACGGCCGCGGCGGACGGGACGTGTCTGGAATACACTGGGTCTTTAGCGAATGGCTCCTAGTATATTTACTAGTCCAGTGAGTCATGCGTCACTTTCTTTCGAGTAGAATTGTAATCAAGTCATAATAGTTTTTTAACTTAGGTTTCATTTTCTCATGTGTAGTGGGATTAATTAGATACTTATGAAATCGAGAAAATTGTATTAAGTCAAGGTGAAGAGCATCTTAAGCATTATACTAAGACTAAATTGTTAATTTCTAAATAAATGATCACTGCTTGTCATACATTATAATCAACAAAAGGCTATAGGAATTAACATCAGAATTTTCTTTCGCTGTTTTTTCTCCTTCATAGCAATAAAGCACCTTTGTAAAACAGTGGTAAATAATGACATTCAGAAATGTATTGTAAAAATACCTGCATGGCTAAATGATAAAAAAATTTAAATTAATCATGATACTCACGAGGCACCACAGCCCCGAACCGGTCGGGGTGTTCCTGTATCATCCTGTTCTTGAGCGTGCGGCGGCCGACACCGCGCGTGCCGACCAGCGCGAGCGTGCGGCGCAGGAAGGGCGGCGTGCGCGCGACTTCCTCGTACAACGCCAGCTCCGCCCCCTCCAACTGCACACTTGACCGAGACTCGTATACGAACTTCTTCTTCTTCTTCGATATCTGACAATAAAGCAGTGACTTGCATAATTATAAACCTATTTGAGGATGTTGATTATACATATAGATTGTTTTTAGACATTCTTTATACTCAATTGCGCCAAAACTGAGTAATGTTTTTCGAGTGTATGTATGTGTATGTATGAGTAACTTAAATTTCTTTTAATGATTACTTTCTCAAGACATTAATATATTTTTCACAAAAAATTACATGGGAGTAAAGATTAGCAATTAAAATATATTTACTGTGCAATTTAAGACAAATTTAGAACTTACCCTAGCTCCGCAAATGCTAATTTTATGGACAAAATCAGCTTCTGGTGGTACATAGGCTTTACGTCTTTCTTCTAACTCTGGGGAAGGAATCAAGCCCACAACTTCTGAGTTTTCTACATGACTAGCTTGCCACCAGTTTGGGTCTTTTCTATCTGACACCTAAAAAAACCAAAAAAATTTAGTCATAAGTTATTAAGATTCTGACAAACATTAGTAAAGATTAAAGTTTATAACTTCATGTTACATGCATTAAAAACCAATTCCCAACTTAACAGACAAGTGCTAATTCTATAGGCCCAAGGGTTTTTTTATATTACTGGATAAGTTTATGTTGATAGTAAAACTAAAAATATTATGTACTCACTTGCAAAATGTCTCCTCTTTTGAATGCCAGTCCTATTTCCTTACATGGTAATAATGTGTCTTCAGTAGGATCATAATCGAAAAGGGCTCTCATATAACACTGAAAAAATGTATGAAAAATTACATATATTTACCACCTAACTCCTATGTAAAGAATAAACCACAAAATAAAGTAATATACTTACACTTAACTTATTTGTCGCTTGTAAGCTTTTGTCTTTCACATTTGGTCCAACTTTCAGGGTGAGTCTTTCATTTGGCTTTGAGACTGCCTCTTTTAATTGGTCTTCAGAGTCTATTTGGACTCCATCTACTTCTAATAGCACATCACCTACAGACAGGAGTGCCTGCTTAGCAGCTGCACTGCCCGCTAATATCCTGGCGACTATCAATTGTCCATGTTCATCAGTCGTTACCTGAAAGTTATATTGCGAGTTTAATGTTGTCCACATTACTTATTAATGAAAGAACCGATTTTCCCTGTAACTTTTTAACAGTATTGGCAAAAAGGTAATAACTTCAAAAAATATCATGCATTTTTCGTTAATAATTTTTTGTGTCATATGGGCTTATTTGACTACAAATATTGAGAATTACAATAACTCAACAGATATTACAAGTAAGTGTATAATACAATTGATTCTATTGATGACTTAAACACTTACAGTTAACCCTAAAGGTTGTCCAGGCACTTTTCTAAGGCCAACTACTTTGAGTGCTTCAACAGGCATATCTCCGTTCTGGTTAGGACTCTTGTCTGAGCCTGTAGCTAAGTCTGTATTCTCTTCTTTTTTGATTGTCTTCTCATCTATTCCTGAGCCTCGCTCTAACCAAATTTTACCAATCTGATCATGAGCATCAATTAAAGCCTGCAAAGAAAGGTAAACAATAAAAAATTATATTTCTTTTCAAGGCACTTTTGTATCTGTATAAACAAAATCAGGCACTTTTGTTAAGTAAACTTTATTTAACAAAAAAATTATGTGTTGTTCTGCATTTGTTGTGTTGTGAATCATGTAATTCTTTAACAATAACTTAATTAGGGGCAAGATATTCGCATATTAGAACAATGATGGTTGGGTTAGGCAATTAATAAATAATTCACACATTGTTTCTCATGAGAGCCAATTAAATAACAACCTATGTTTTGCTGAAGTTACCAAAATTTTTAACAATTGCTAAACCATATATAGTCAAAATGATTATAAATACTACATTTCTCCTAGATATCCACTGTTACTGTACCATCCACAAACCAAGCAGAGATACCACATACCTAGTACAGACTAAACTAATCTCTGATTATGTGTTTATAATAAACTGCATAGCAGTCACGTACTCACCCGAAAATTTACTCGTGATAGTAATATAGCGAGCTCCGCTTGTTCGATAGTTCGGATATTATTGCCCCTGTATTCGCTCAACGTCCGGATTATGTTTACGTTGTCCAGGGAGACCGGCTTTACTATAAGATCCTCTTCAGATTCTATTGACTGAAACACAAACACTACAGCTAATTTAAACCAGAACTATAAACAAAGCATTAACTGAAAAACTTATTGCAATATTCGACCTGATGCTAAGGCGTGGCAAATGTTGTTTGATAGTTTTGAATTAAAAATCACATGATGTTGTCATTTCATCCTTCATAGTTACGCTATTTGGTCTTTCACATACCTTGCACAGTTTTCAGACTGATTTGAAAGAATTTGTTGATGAGAATTTTATGTTGTAGTAAAACAATGAGAAATCTGACACACCCACCCACCGAATTTCATTTCTTTCTGAATTCTGATTGGATTGACTGACTGGCTACTCTTGATACAGTGTATGTGGCGTTTTCCTGCTAATATGACTGTATGAACATAACAACCAAGTACTTTTCACGCATACAACAATTATAAACATTATTGCCTTCAACACAAGAACTATAATTCTATATTTGATTTCGTACAATACAAACACAGCGTTAGCACGAAGCACAGCACAAAGCGAACGCGTAACTTTATGATGTTTTAAACTGTCATTGTCAATGTCAAACACGTAGAAGTGTCAATAAGATTTTTTTAAGGTGGTTTAGATTCCGGTTTTGAAATTTTGAACGGCGTTTTTTTGGCCTAGGTGTGTTTCTTTTACGGAATATAGATGTCTCTGTATAAATCTGTGGTTCAAGTGGAGGTCAAGTACCTATGAAGTATTTTGGTTAGATGTACCTATGTAAAAAATAATGCAGATCCCGCTTTTTTGGCTAGCAAGACTACTTCTACCTATAAATTATAATGTAGTATCTAGCCATGCCTTAATGGGCGATTGTGACATGGTGACTACCTGTAGCTCGCTACCTTTTTAGTTTAAGTTAGTTCGCCGTTTGTTAGTTTTTGTTACCAGTTTATAAGCGATGGGGTATAATATTTTTAGCTTAAAATTTATTCTTTCATCAGAAACACAGAATATAGAATTTACCTATAACTCTTCTTACCTAGGTACTTTTATCAGAACTATGAATATTTACCTCACATTTTCTTCCAAAATCCGGACTTTCAACGATGCTTTTTAAAAATATCACTTCATGGTTAGATAAATCGTCTTCCGGTTTTGTCTCTTTTTTTTCTAAAAAGAAAAATAATTTTAATTAATTATAGGTAGGTACTATTAATCGGCTCTCGCTTCGCTTTGATAATTCGTTTTGTCTAAGTAAGCATCTCACAAATTGTAATAAAGTATCTATAAAGAAAGAGTTTAATAGTATCGTAAATCAAAGCCTTGAAAACGAATGAGCATTTCTTAAAGGTCAATATAAGAAGGGCAAATATGACGTCACATACGTACTCGGGTCTGTTGAGTTTCCAGACCGTTGAAGTGTGACTACTATACATGAGTAGGAACCGTGCTCTTATGCTGCTAGGTCAGCCTAATGATAAACCTACTTGAAACTGTAGTGATTTACATAACGAGACCAGTGGTAAAGTACCTATGTAGTTTTATGGGGAACATTGAGCTTTTAAAAACATAATTTTTAGTAAAAAATGCTCATGTAACTATTTGCCGTTGTCCATCAATCCGCATTAGAAGCTGGTGGACTACGTTCTAGGCGTTCTAAGAAGAAGAAAAAAACATGTGTGCGATGTAGTGTCCCATCAAATATTAAAGTAACTTTCCGGTTAGACATCAAAAGCAACACTGTAACCAATGTTCATTTTCTTTTTCAATTTTCATTTTCTTTTTGCATGAAGGTTGAAAAGGTTGAAACGAAAAATATGACAATTATTTTCATAAAGTCCTGCATAAAGTTTGAAATTCGAGGATTGTACTTTACAGTCCTCGGAGCAAAGACCTTGAAACATTTCGTTTTAAAGTTGACCTTAACGTAAGCACGAAGAGAAGTGGCTTGTTATGGTAAGAGCTGTTTTTATATTTTATAACGTGAAAAAGTGTAACAAGGAAAAAATATGGTAACAAAGTAGAGTTGTGAATTAATTTTCTGAATAATAATATCTATTACCTGTATTGGTTTTAAATAGTGTAAATTGTTAAACTTCATTTATTTAAAAGCATATCTAAATATACCAAAATACTTAATAAAAAAATGTTGAAATTAAATAAATTACATTTTCAAATAAATTAAACTTATGTCTTAACTAAGCTTTTCCCGAAATGAAAAGTTTGCAAGATTTCCGATATTTGTCGCAAGTTACGACTCATAAATCATTTTGGACAACAGAAGCATGGACGGCGAAATAAATTATGATACGAGTGTGTCGTAAATTCAATTTCTTGTGATAATTTTATAATTTGAGTGCAATTAAAACTTTAAAATTAAATTGCCATAATAGAATAATTTCCGTAGGGGGTTACCCTTTTTTTCTTAAAATTGCTCAAAAATGTTATTACTTAATTGATTGCCATGGATTGAGATGGATCGTCACATTCGTAAGAGTCATTCATTGTCTCTCTATCTTACATTTTTGTAACATCTTTGTTATGTATTCCGTGATTCCCCCTTTATAGCCAAAATATCAAAAATCTCTTAATTGATGAACTTAAAAAAATATTGTATTTGAGCTCGTACCATAACAAATATAGGTACCTACCTACAAACCAAAAAAAAACCCTAGTTGCATCATTAGATTTGCACTCGTCCGATAATAGGTCTCTACAAGTAGGAATATACATATTTAAATTTTAATTCCACTGCCATACTATTCGTATTTTACTGGAGAAAATATTGGAAATAGTATTGCGAAGAATCGTGGGGAGGAATTTCTCATTAAACAAAAGGTGAAGATCTCTTTGCATTAACTTAAATTTCAATGTGGTTTTTAAAACTTTAAATAGTAACTACATGATATTTCATTCACATAATAATTTTAAATAAATAATATAACGCAGTATCTAGTTGCCGATTTACATAAAGATTTCTAAATCAATGCTCAGTATCTAACAATTGCCTGGTATTATTCTCGCGTGACTCTCCGATGTTAACTCTAAATAGCATTCCATACATTCATAAGATCGTCGAAAACATCTCTAGCATTTCATTTTATTGTCCGACACTTTGAGGTTAGCTCTGTTCGCCGACAGCCGTAAACGACTCACCGTCATCCGGGGGTTTACTACCGAGTCCGTCTTTGAACCCTCTCCAGTTGACGGTGTAACGTCCGCTCCGTCTGACCATCATCGGGATCACAAACACTAGCACCGGTGACACTTCACGAGCGGGTTGACGGCATCACCCGCAGTTACTCACAGCGAACGTGAGCGGTCACGGCACGGCGGCACGACGGGACGACGGGACGGCGTCACGCGGCCGCGCCGTCAGCTGAGCGAGCGCGACACGTCACGCCATCCCGCCCGCCCTCGCGCTTGCGCACTCTACCGCCGCCGCCGCCGTCGCGCCCGCTCTAGAGCTGCCTATCATTATTTATATCGATATGCTCATCCATCCGTCGGAAATATCAGTAGCCATGACCAAAACTATTTCCTTGAAAGTAGTGCTGCTGTCGAGATGAAATCGATACAGCGGTGGTGATGCAATGTACTTTTCACCTTGATAGTAAGACTTTTTAAGCTTACAGACATCTCATTCCATCTAATACACTTCACACGTTAGGCTAGTAAAAGTACTTTTTCAAATGATACCTAACGACTATTGTCACATAGTCTAGTATTTTGCAACTTTGGCGAGTTATGTGGGTATACTTCCGTAAAAGAGTTGAATGCTACCACCATAGAGTGGCTACTGAATTTATGGTGCTAAACAAACCTTCTTTATCTCGGTATATTTTAATGTTTTAAATTAGATATCATAGCATTGTTACAAATATACAAATGCAGGTTCTGTTAATAAAACCTAATCTTTACCTAATTATCGTCTCAAAAGCTTTAGTTAAAGTTAATACCTGTCCTTTCAGCTGTGATTTACTTTTTTTTATCGACGTCGATAGAATTAGATAGTCCATCTCTACATCGTGGCTGGCGGGCCGCCCGCGTCGACCCCGTTCCCAGTAGGTACGTTATACGGTACGTCATTTCGCAACTAGCGCCCAATCCATTTCCTTGTCTGCATATTTCTTAGCACGTTATCAAGCGCGTAAATTCTATTATATTTTGCTATGAACCGTAAGATTTTAAGTCAGTCTTGCCTCTTGGTAATCTTATACGAAGATTATAAGTATTAAATGATACTGACGTATGTAGTTAAGACACATGTAGAGAATGTAATTTTAATTTCATTCTCATTTATCATTTGTTCAGGCGATATTCATATAAAATTTTAACATTAAAACGTCATGATTATTTTAATTGGGTTTTTAAATTAAATCCTTAAACTGAGTATAATAAAATGTATTTTAGAGTCGTAGATACCCATGCTCGGGGCTTAGCTAAAGCAACTGAATTTAGAGATTACATCATAAAACAAGTTACAAAAGGTTGAGCTTAACCGTTCATTCATACTTTATTCAGCATTTTTTTCTATGATGAAGTTATTGCAAAACTGATAAGCAAGCAATGTAGCGCGAAATACTTTTTAAGTTTTTTATTAAGGACGCAACATTAGTACTTATTTATTTATATTTATCTATATTAATAATTTCGTCAAGGGGTACGTTAGACCCGATCAAAACCTTATAGGAATAACAAAACATTAAAAAATATTCATTTCGAGTCGACAACATAATATCCACAAAATTCGGATGTTGGAGTATTTCGTTAAATTCTAATGGCACTGACATTCAAATAGCATTCGCCATCTTGGTCAGTTAATAAACGTTCCGTTTCATATATCAATAAAGGTACGTATTAATAACATACAAGTTTCAAAAGGAGTTAAGAAATCCTCGTGGCATAAAACAAGTACCTACAGGCTATAAGCACGAGAAGCAATCTGGTAATTTTCAGAAATGTCTCTTTATTTTTCGTGGCTAAATAAATAACTTTTCTTTCTTTGTTGTTCATAAATTCCTATTGCCTTATGTTGCCTTCTTGAAACAGTGCCAATGCGCCACGCCTTCATATAGCCGCATTGCTGCCAACTTTATTGCAAATCGTTACGAACAATTTTCTACACGAAAGGATCTTGACCACGAGATTCAAGGCACATAATTTTTTTATTTTTTTGGTGTAAAATGGTGACTTAGTAGTTGTAGGTATATTTTCTAAATGTTTTTGCCAATGCCAAACAATAACACATTACTTGAAACATTAAGAAACGAAGTCTTTAAGTATCTAATTTGTTATGTTCCTAATTTGTTTGACAAACGCAGCAAGCGGACGACCCTCATTATTACATATTAAATAGGTAGTTACTGACTCTCCCACATCCAAATAAAAGACTTATAAAATTATATCAACTTCGATTACAAAGGATAGGCGGTACAAAGACCACCTATTTACAACAGGTGGGCCCATTCACCATAACCTCGTTAATTATTCAGCAGGGTGAATAATAATAATAACTAGTTTTTGACGATTGAAATTAGGGTTGGATGGTAGCCCTAATACTCCAAAACAGTTATTATTATTATTATTCTGTTTAAAATAAAATGAAGACTACAAAATATTTTTCAAAAAGCTTTACCTGATAAATCTAGTCAGTAATTGGAAGTCTCTGAATTCTTAGTTTTATTGCTCTACAAGCTATTTAGAATTACGAGCGCTATTTTAAGAGAATATTTATAGCAGCAAAATCTCGCTAGACGGAACAAACACTATTGCTTTGCAATCGATCGTACCTAATAAAAATTCTAGCAGTTTTACGTGAATATAATATGTTCAAATAAATCGCGAATAATAATAAGTTGCTAATAGAACGTCATTTCGACCAATTAATACTGTTTACATAAGGGTGCGTACAACGACAACATAACCTTTTGTTGTCGTTTTTTAGTATTAAATATCAATAATCTGAGCGGTGCAGGGTTATATGCGGCTCAGTTCATTAAATTTTGACTGACTTGGAAACTAAAATGAAAGGGATACGCTATAGTATAAGGTTCTTTACTCTATCATGAAACATTTTAAACTATTTTTTCTTAAAAATTATATTTGATTTAGCCACTGTAAGATTTGTAATATTTCCTCCTTTCCTACTCGCAGTTAGTAGAACTTTTATATTCAAACTCTTTTTTGGCTGTTTTTACATAAGAATTATGAAAAAAATACACTGGTAATACCTATGTAAGTTGTTATTCTTATGTAAATAATCGTAGTGAAAATAAAAACAAATGAAAACTTACCTAGTCTATACGCTCAGTACTAAAAAGGGCATGATAATAGTTTTAAGTTTTACCTTCTGCCAAAAATACATTTATTAAATTTATAACTTTTACTGTCCTATTATAATGCCTTGTATTTTTAAACTTGTCGATAAACTGTAACCTTGTTTTGGTTAATTGGTTTTCATCAGCATGCCGACCACATTTTTAGATTATACTGACGACATTGTTTTGCTCTCAAAAACGTGATTACATTGAATCATGTGACTGTTATCGTAAATACCTACTGTATACGTAGGGGGTAAGTATTGCCGTTACTACTCGATGTTGTATTGATGCTTAATAATACTAAACTAGCGCTTAAAGCTATGTATAAAACTAAGAAGAAAAAAAAACTAAAACATAATTTTCGAAATATTGGTTTTGATTTTCGTTGATGATTGCCGGATAGTTAGGTTTTTTATTAGATTTATAAATGTAAGTAGAAAAATGTTTCTTTTTACCTCATAATCTTTGTTTTTTTTTATTTATAGTTAGACTTAGAATACAAGCAATTTTTAGAGTTACGTAAAGTAATTTAAGTAGGTACAGTAGAGTAAACTAACGCGCAAAAGCAACAGCCCTATTGATTTGAAAGAAGGTCACATCTGATAAATACATTTTATTTTATGTGCACTCAACAACTAATATGAAATAAAATGATATTCTAGTCTTATTTGAGGGCCTATCGAGGGTAGACGCGTTGCTCCAGAGTCCTAGACCCTATTATTAATAATGAGAAAAACATAGTTTTATTTTTTGAAATTCGAACCAGGTAAAGACCCGAAGTCTTTGTTTACATTATCGATATTTATTATTCCTTATTAGATAAATGACATTATTAAAGAGCAGATAATGTCCAGTTGGCGCATTAGGCTCGTGCTCGTCACTGATAAGATAGGTCACAGGGTACCATTATAAATAAGCCAGTGAGTTCAATTATCTGACACTCTTCTCGGCTAAATGAGACGGCGTTGTTTCCTGCACACATTAAAAATAAAGTAAAATATTAACGACGAAAATGCCGTGGACAAGCACTAACAGGTAATTTTTTGATTTTAAATTAACTAATTTCTCATTTTTGGAGACAAAATAATTTAAAGTTATAATATTGATAAAAATTGCAAATAAAGTGTTTGTATAATTTAGAGACTTCATATTCTTATTTTGGAATGTTAAATTTTACGTATAAGTTAAGAACTTAGAACAATACAATTTAAGCCTAATTCTTTGTTTTAAAGCGTAGTGTATGCTTTACAGAATTTATGCAAAACCCTCGAATACGGGAGTAGTTGAGGGTCCCGCCGTAGGGGCGGCGAGGGCGCGATCGACGCCCACCGCCGCGGCCGACAGCGGCGGCCGGTTCGAGCTCAGCGATCACGGATACGGAAAAGGTTCCGTCAAACTTCTCCACGTCCACCGTGATGGAGAATATCACGTCATCAGGGAGTTTGAAGTCTCCACGGAACTGAAGCTGGCTTCCGAATCGGCGTACGTGATCGGCGACAACAAGGAAGTTGTCGCGACCGATTCGCAGAAGAACACAGTGTATTTGCTAGCGAAGAAGCACGGAATTAAAACGCCCGAGGAGTTTGGTGCGGTTGTTGTGAATCACTTTCTGTATACCTATAAGCAAGTCGTTGAAGCGAAGTGTCATGTTGTGGAGTATCCATGGGAAAGATTACAAGCGGGCGCTCCACACAACCATGCATTCATCTTTGCTCCGACAGCCACACGGTGGTGTGAAGTATCACAGTGTCGTCATGGTAAGATTATATTTGAGAACAGTTTTAGACCTTTTATATCGTACGTGTTTAAAACTTTTCGTCTAACAATCCTTCATTCTTTCGTTATAGACGCTGTCATTGTAAAATCGGGTTTGAAGGGACTTCGGGTTCTGAAGACCACTCAGTCTGCATTCGTTGATTTCGTTCAAGATGAATACACGACGCTGGCTGACGCTGCGGAGAGGATTTTCAGGTAAATAAATGAAGATACAGAATCTAAAGTTCAAAATGAAAGTGGATGAATAAACTTTGTTGAATCACCACAAACGTAGCTAGCATTTAAATTGCCATTTAGTGAAAAAGACAGTGGAATCTCGGAGCTTGGAAAAATGTATTGATTTTTTTTTAATTTTGCCAACCTTTTCGTAACAGTACCGTGGTTGAAGCGGAATGGACGTACGACAACATGCGAACAGCTGACTTCGACAACGCGTGGTTGACCGTCAAAGATGCTATACTGGATAAGTTTGCGGGGCCCCCCGACGTCGGGGTGTACTCCCCGTCGGTACAACACACGCTGTACCAAGCTGAGAAGACCGTTTTAGAAAAGGTTTCTGAGGTAAGAGTGACTTTGTTTGTAGTAGGTGATATTTGGTTCCAAAATATTCATTCAGTGAAACCCTTCTGTTTATCTATAATCTATTATTAGGTTAAAAGTAAAAGTTAAACGTAGGCAGGTAGGTGCAAGTTACACCTACCAAACTATTCGAAATAATTCTTAGTCATTGTAAAAACTATATGGGGACATATATTTAAACGTTATAAGTCCCGAAGTAGAATTAAATATACTCATAAAAGCTTGGACAAATAAATGATTAAGAGCACAAAGGTTAAAACTATGTTATGAATTGAATATACTTAATTGTAGAGTTCTAATCAAAATAATATCTAGATCAGGATAATTACTAAAATGAAGACAAGAGTTTTTCAGAGAACATTGCCCTCAATGTAAAGGGTTATCATTATTTGTTTATTACTGGTCATGTGCCTGCTATCAGTTTCTGTTATATACTGCAGTTGTACTTTGTTTGACGGATGTTAATAAAGTAAACAATGACAGTACATCCTGCTAATTATAATCCCAGTTTCGTGCAACGAACCGATTTGCATTTAATAAATGATAAGTAGGTAACCAAGTAATTTTTTTGAGATAGGTATAGGATAGCATAACATAAAAGTATTCTGGAAATATATAATTAACATAAAGTCGGGCAGACTTGAAGTCACTTATTTTATCTATTATAGTTTGTGACTTAAGTAATAGCTTATTATTTTTGAACAAATTTTGCTACAAATTCTAATAGTTTGGCTATTTTTCTGAAATACCTCGACATCAGCAACACCTATCCGTAAAGTAATGCCAAGCAAAAAAAGCGGCTCCGCCGTACCATCATTTTCTCGAAGCATTTCAGGCCATTTTAGATGTATAATATGTATTAAAAGTTTAAACCGTAACAGTTTACAAAAGCAAAGTAAACAATAAAAAATCGTACATAAGGCAACAAAGATTGTTGAGAGTCGTTAATAACTTAGTGGCGATGTATTTATTGTATTGTATATGTATGTATACTGTATTACGCTTAGGGTAAATGAATGTTGACGTCACTGTCGCGTCGAACGGGTCGCGTGATTAAGTTCGCACGAGAAATCGTTGCTAAGGTCGAAGATTATCGACCATCGGGAACAGGGAATAATTCAAAGATAATTGTTTGTGTCATATATGTACCTACTATATTGAAATAATGTTAGTATTTTATAGCACTAATTGTACCTAGTTAGACATAATTTGAGAAAGTAAAGAATATAATTCGATTGAGCTAGAGTTTGGTATTGTTACATTTGTTCGTATCTTTTAAATGTTTTATAGAACCGCGATAGTCTCTTGTTGACGTCATGATTTGGAAGAGCGCTTAAAGTTATTACTTTCGCTATAATGAAACAATATTGATAAAAAAATCCGTTATAACTCACAGATATATCCGGTTAGTAACTGACAACATCGTTAGACTGCCGAGTATTGATAAGGAAGGCGTCACGTCTTGTGTTTTTACTAATTTGCCACACTGATAAGGAGGACTGATGACGCGATGTAAACCGTTTCTAATTTCGTAGACCCAGAGACGGCCGGCGTTAATTATTCACAATCATGGAATTTGATAGCTTGGTAAATAGATTGATAAAGAACAGTTGGTAACAATGTTCTTGTGATGCTTATTTTGACGTTAGATAACAAATTCTTAATGTTCCTAAAATAATTAAATCGTTAACAATAGTAATTACTTATAGTAATTGCCTTACATAGGACAATATTTCCATACATCTTAATGAGCAATCAGTCAGGCACGCGTTAATTATCGGCATAAATCACAGTAACGTAAACAACAATTAAACGTCTGCGTTGTTTGTCTACAGATAACATGGATCAGGATGACGATGCCGAACAAACATTACCTCAACATCGACGTGTCAAAGTTCCCCGCGAACGTGACGAAGGGAGACCCGAGACACCACATCTACCAGCCGATAGACAAACCCGCCGGTCTCATCTATGCACAGCTACGGCGTAGACCCAAAAGCCAGTTGTGACACAGAAAAGAGCTACGCTCCGCTACGATTTGAGCGCTAGAGTCTACGATTCTAGAATCCATTTTCGAATGAAAATATTTTGCTACGAATAGAGTTTTAAGACCGATATTATTGATACTTGCCAGTATGCTTTAATACAAGAATGACTTGTAGACATAATATTGTACAAATAATGTTTGTGAAGACAGTTCTGTAAAGTGTGTGAATGGTAGAGCAATAAGAGATGTATGTCTAGTCAAGTTAATCACAAGAAACGTGTCTCGAAATAAAATGTTGACTAGGTCAAAATGTGGCGTAACTTTTGTGTTTAGTTTAGTGTAATAATTTAATGTAAGCTAATAAATTGAATGGTATTACAAACAGTCCTTTGTTTCCCTCCCCATATGGTATTTATCGTATACCTATCTCTCTGTGAGGACGGCACTTATATACTTACTGATAAATAATTGAAACGGCAACTATGTTGCACTTATCATGCTAATAATAATTATGCCAATGGATAACAAACAAAGCATGTGCAATGCGAACTGTTGATTAAAAATGAAATAAACATTAAATTCGGTTTTGGTTTTTTAATGTGACAACGTTGCATTAACAATACTACATTTCAAAACTTTACAACTTTTTTTCTATTTTATGTCAGGGTTAAGTTACATTACAAAGTTTCTGCTTATGATTATACAAAAACAACAATGATTGTTACTGATTACACTGTCAAAATACAAAATTCTTAAAAAGGTAATAACATTTATGCTTAAAGAAAATCTTAAAGACGTTTAGTGCCGATGATCTTGTCAGCCAACGCGTAAAGTTCATCAACCGTCTGTAACAAGATGTTAAGGTTATTATCAAATTCTTGAAATAGCACGTACCCGCACTCATATGCTTTACGTACGAGATTACGTGACAAAGACATTATAAAGATTTTAAGTTGTTAAGAAGACTTAACAGTAAAATTATTCGGCATTCGATAAGTTGTTACTATTACAATCTAGATACTTATTATGTTTGTTAATAAAACTTAAACTAAGCTTTCATCGTCCTTAGAAAGGAGATATTATAAGAAGTACCTAAAGTCCAAGATGAGTATGGAAGTATGGAGGATTTACTTTTACCGTTTATTCGAAACAGAAAATTATTATCCAACATTACTTATGCATTTGTATGTAGGTAATGTACATTACATTATTCTGCTTAAAACAATGCCTTACTAGGGTACAAAGACGCATAAACAAAATTCAACCAATGCAAGTACATCACAACCCGCAGGGAAAAGTAACATAATAATTGACTTTGAAGTTGGTATATTGTTGACATCTAGCCCCAAAAAATAACTACGTGCAATATTTAAACACAGAATAACACCAAATATCTATAAACCATTAAGTTATCATTGCTTATCAAACGAACCACCCAAATCAAGTGCCGTGAATAGTTAGAGTTAATGTAAATATTTTAAAATGTTAAGATAACCCGATTGCCTAGTTTATAGTGAGCCTACTTAATGAACAAAACACATTAAATTCAGATATCATAGTATACCTGGTTTTCGCCCATCCCTACTTACTTTTACCTCGTTACTTTTACCTCAGATGTATAAGCTGAAAACGAACTTTCTAAATACAAAATCAATTCTTCATTATACAGATAATATTTGTTTTTAATCTACCCCATTTCGTAAAAGTGGTTTGAATTGGTGACCGCCTCTGCTGATGATGAGTTCATGGTCAGCGATGATTACTTACTATTGGCTGGTTTGCCTTCAATAGACCATATTAAAAATTTTAGCCTAGTCAGAGAATTTTTTTTTTTTGACGACCCTGTAGCCCAGTTGGTAGTGACCCTGCCAGCGAAGCGAGGGGTCCCGGGTTCGATTCCCGGCCGGGGCAGATATTTATGTGACAGATAAATGTTTGTTCTCGGGTCATGGATGTTAGTGATGTGTTATTTGTGTTGTCCATGCCACCCGCGACACAGGGAATCCTACTGCGGGGGTAATGAGTGTGTAAGCGTTTTTTTTTCATAAAAATAAATGATTTATATCATACGTAAAGCACTCCGGATGGTAGCCATAGGCGAATCTACGTTACGGCATTATTTTTATTATCTTTTACTATTTATACTGTTAGTTAGTAATAAGCGTATATGTCCGTTGAATAGAACTTTCGAGAACGACTATCCACCTAGTCTAAGAGGATCATCGGTCATGGAGATAGCCTGAGCATCACTTAGAATGCTGATCGGTCCTAGTTCACAGATAAACTCAAGGCTGGGTCATTGTTTACAGGCAGACGGGGCGATTATTATCTGGATAATACTGGTACTTTATTCAATGGCGCGTGCAGTAGGTAATTACGTTTACATCGGTACACGAATCAGTTAGGAACGAGGGCCCAGTCACGTACATTAAGACCTATAGTTATAAATGAAAATTTTCTATCTGTCACTATCAGTGCTAAACAAAAACTTGACTAATAAATGTCTCAAAATGATTAAAAAAGAAATTTTACTAGCTTCGTCAGGTGAGGTACAAAAATATTACAAAACGTGCTAAGTATAAATTCTTGCTTTCAGTGATCGTGAAACTTCACATAAAAGTTCCAGTTAGCGTTATTTTTATTAGGACTTGTTGCTTAGAAAATCCATCAACAGAAATGTCTAGATGTTACCAATTCACATTCCGAATGACATAAGGTTAAAATAAAAGATACAGAGCACCCGTTAAATATTTTGTTTCTTGTAATAACATCGCGAAATGGTACCGTGTCTAGACGGTGTCTACTTTTTTCGAAACCACTGTAGTTTGGAAGTTATAGCACTGTAATATAATCGTATTTACGTACATACTACTAAGGAGGTTAAGAATAGTTAGGTCTTCGCAGAAAAAAGTTATGATGGTAATAAAATTACTCACATTTATAATTCCTCCGACTCGCGTGCTGTTTACATTTTAAAAATGAAAAACTGTATAACAGATTATTTTTTGTGGACTATTTGAAATGTGTA
>LGAG01000038.1:919728-939496 GCA_001278395.1 Lerema accius | reverse complement strand
TTATCAAAATTCTATATATCAAAATCAACAAATACTAACAAGAAATCCCAACCAATACTCAAGAAAATCTATTTTCTACCAAAAATGTCTAACTCACTGAAAATCGAATTTCAATTCCGATTGTTCAGTAGGCAGTCTACTTAGTATTAAAATATTTACCGTGAGAGTTTTAAGGGTCTTGACATCATTTGTTTCGTACTTTAGAACTGCGAATTGTTCGTCGGTGAAACGAAAGCCTCTCTCGATATCTTGTTGTTTGAGATCTTCCAACTCTTCATTACATTTAGCTAACAATTGTTCCGGCGTTAGCTGTTCATTTTCTTCTTCTAATCCTTCCGTTTCTGCTTCTTCATCCACTGTCTGGAAGTAACAAATGTTAACTGTTATTTTTTTTTTTTTGTTTTTACTGTGAAACTGAAGACAAATTCGAAATTACAAGTATGCGTTTGTTACGTAGGCAATATTTAATGTTCATCCAATATGTTGTAAATACAAAAGGCGGTTTCGGTATACGATCACATCACGGTCATACGTCGTACAGAATTTAAAAGCTAAAAGACTATTTGGCTCGCCTTCTGCTGCTGGTGGGTCTAGCTTTCCACATCTAAGTAAGAGTATATCGTGTCTCATTTCGTGATTCGCAACGCCTATGACATCATCATGAACTTTCATTCGTGTCGTGGTCGTAACTTGGTGTTATGGTTAATATTAACATTATATATTCCTCATTTATTCGCAGCTGTCTATAATCAACCGTGTTTAGGTTCCTTCGAATCATATACAGTAACAACAACGCGAACGATATTTAAGTAGGTACCTACTGATGCAAAATTTATTTCGTATTGTCGATCGTTACCTGATCAAACTTCTGCGAAGCCTTCAGCTTTCTGTAATACGCGTCGGCTCTCTTCTTGGAAGCTCTGGCTACTTCTCTGTTGACCATACGCCAGAACACGAACACAGGGTGGTGGAATAACTCCGGCGGGCATTCCTTCAGCGGTGTCTTGCCAACCAAGATCAGGCGTTTCAGTCTTTCCATTTCATCGAGCTGAAAATTATTACATATTTCAATTTACGTTGTAGTAAAGTAAAAGATATGGAAAAACCTACTAGTAGTATTAAAAAACAGTTAATAAAATAAAAGTTAATCTGTGTTAAATCAGATGTAGGTACGTTACAGAATAGAAAATCAGTATTTTTGGAAAAAAGAAATGATGAACATATTAAATAATAAATAACATGAGTTTTCAAATAACGTAACTACCTACACTATTTAAAAAATTATTGGGTATTGGAAGGTTGAAAATTAACCTTAAAGAATTTTTAGTACAAATATTATAAAATTAGTTTGCTTTACTAATGTATTATGTATTCTCTAATGTAATTAATAACTGCTGGTGTTGATATCAACTACGAGTACAAATATTCATAAGAATGATTACAATAGATTGAAATATATTTGTTTCTGTAAAAGAATTGAGGAATACGTGTGAGAACATTTTTATTCGTAGTAATACATTTTTTAGATATTATTAATAAAATTTACCCATCATTTCCATAATATAATATGAGTAACCTATCAAAAGTAACTCTATAAAAAGTTAGATAATGTGTTATATCTATAATTATGTCTTTTTTGAACATTGGTTTTGAGTAAGTGTTTAAGAGAGACTGAAGAAAAAATAAAGTTTCGTCTTGTAATTAAATTTTTTAACTAAAGCGGGTTATGATTTTGGTTAAAATGATTAATAATGTAAAATGAGTAATAATGAAAATGGATTATTGTGCCACGTGTAATTAACACGTGTACAGACAAACGTATACGTCATAGGTACTTGTTGTGTAAAATATTATCATCAAAGACATACACACAACATATTATGATGAATAACCTGACTACGTGACCCGGTACAGAGAGTCATATTAGATATAGTTAAACTACTCGATAATGAAGTCATTATTTGATCGATAACTATACCGTTTCAGAGAAGCGTAATGACGTGTTGAATGTTGATATAGAAGTAAATTAAATAGTTCAGTTAAACTGATAGGTGTCCCTTAAGTTTAAGAGTGTACAATTTTTATACTTTTATAACATAATAAATGACGGGTCATTTGTATGTGAGTTGGAGTAGGTAATACTCGTATATGCGGTATATTTCAGTGAATGTATTCTTATGTAAATTGAGCAAAATAAAAATGACGTGAATAAGTGTATCATGGATACCTACATGAATTTGATTTTTTTTAACGATTTTTATGGTAGTTAGAGTTGAAGAGTACCTAACACTGTCGTAGATTATTGTCGATCCAGATATTATTGTATGCGTTGCATTAAGTATCTTGCAATGGTTTTAAAAAGAAATTTATTGCCTTATGCCGACAAACTAGCAGACGGGTCACCTGATGGTAAGTGATCACCGTCGCCCATGGATATAATCAACACCAGGGGCATCACCAACGGACACGAAGGAAGTGATAGACCAGCTTCTTGAAGGACCCCATGTCATAGCACATTGGAAACACCGACGTAGGAAGTTCATTCCACAGCTTACACGTTGGAGGTAAAAAGTGACGTGAAAACCTCGCTGTGGATGAACGCCAGGTATCGAAGTGGTGTCGGAGATACCTGGTTTTATAATGGTTGTTGCAGTTATAATTAAAAGTAACTATATTTAACTGGAACTACTAAATTTTGATGTTATTGGGGAAGTAGACTTAAAGCACCTAAGTTAATTCACCTGGGTCACAAAAAGTAGACTTGATTCACCTATGTCGTAGACTTTATTCACCTAAGATTGATAGGTGAATTAAGTCTACTTAACAGACTATGTCATAATATATAAATAAATAAATTGTTGTATCTGTTAGCGGGCTGTACTCACGACTCGAGAAGAGATCCTTTTGTTGAGGTTCTCCTCTGTGACTTCGCGGATGCGGTCCTCCAGGTCGTTCATGTAGGACTTGTCCGTGAGCCGCACCAGGTTCGAGCCCATGTGCTTCTCCAGGCGCGCCCGCACGTGCGGGTGGGCGAAGCTAGATGGAAACATAACAGGGTTACCAATATATAGGTATTCAATAGGTATCGTAGTTTATATAACTTACTAGTGGATCCTCCCTCACTTCGCATCGGTAAATCTATGCCAAAACGGTAGCCTGAGTTACTCCTTACTACATCAGCTATCTGCCAGTGAAAGTCCCGTCAAAATCGGTTCAGCTGTTTCAGAGATTAGCCGGATCCAATAGACAGGCATTTAAAACAAATTTGTAATACATGACATTGTAAGTTTTTTTATAAATTGATGAGAGTGCAGTTAAGTTACGAAATGTACAGTGGTCGGCGTTACCCATTGACATTAGTGATACAAAAAGCATCTAATGACATATTGAATTAGAAAGGAAACGGAAGAAAAATAAACTATAATTACAGTTATGCGTTATGATGCGCTGGCCTCTTTCATCATGCAAATCTATAAAGTAATAATTCAACGAGGTCGACATGATGAAATTAGATGAGTAAGTGAGATATTAAAATACATAATGAGATGTGAAGTGCATTATTAATTAAATTAATAAAATCATTACGAAGTGCGTCCGCCATAGTATACTCACGTACGCCTTGGAGACCGTTGTGTATTATTTCGGCTCGTTTTGGACATAAAACTTGATTGAGGACTGATTGAAAGCAGTCTACCGTCTGGCTGTTCGCAGTAAAGTTTTAGTAGTTTTGGCGCTAGGTGGCTCGTGTCATACTTGGAGAATTTATCGTGGCGTACGACGCCCTGGCACGGTATGGCACGGCCCTCGCGAACACCAAGTACAGACTTACATGTGAAGAACTTTACACACACCACTTGTACCAATCAAATAAACATTAGCTACATTTCAAGTCATATTATTTAGGCATAAATCTCGAGGATTACTTCTTTTATAAGCTTATGAGCCAAATTGTTTGTTAGCTTAATATTTTTCAACAATGTAATAGTATTGTTAGATAGATATTAATTTATTGATAGTTTAAATCGTTCTATAAATTTTATATTATAAAAAATGTAGATATCGCGATGTTATAGTAAATCTGTGTAGATCCCTCTTTATATTCCGTGACAAGACATTTTGTGAAATGCCACACGTGGCATGGGAATGATATTTAGTCCATGCGTTATCGATGCATAAATAACCATAAGTTCAATTATTTTTCTATGAGATATTTTTTTATGAATTCATCCAAAGGTAAGTAGGTAGCTAAATCTGATCATCAGTTTTTAAATTAAACAAATCACGTCGTACAATGAAGCACATACATAGATATCTACTTTCTATTTGTGACTCTATTTACAACCAACTAATAATAATCGTATTCAAATGTGATTAAAAACCTTTCAATCTACTAAAATTGTTACAACAAATTGAGTGCACGGAACGCCGTGCGTTGGTAAAGGCCATAATTGTCCGCTTAAAAGGGTTTCACTTGTAATTGTGTTTACGAAACCTTTATCACCGAGGGGCGAGTCGGCAAATGTATGGGCGGGTAAACCTATTGATAACAAACAGTAGACCTTCAACGCTTTAGATCTTCCGTATTTTTTGTCATATTATTCATACTGTTTTAATTACGTTTCTTATCAATATTTTTCAACGTGATTGACTCTAAAAAATTAATTTGCCGTCCGTGAATTCGTTTGAGTTCGTGTATTAATAAGATTAGCAACTTTTTGGTATTTGTCGGTTTGTAAATCCTCCTTCAGTTATTTTTGATTCATATTCTTATCTAGTTCCTGTATTCTTTGTTCATATGATTGTGGTTTTCATGGGGTATGTGCAGCCCAACATCTACTATACTTATTCATAGAGAATAAAAAAAAGTTATTTTCTTTATGTTATGCAGATAGACAGACATTCTATAACCAGAAAGTAGAGCATGCGCTTATCTTGTCTATGAAATCTTTAATCTATGGGACTTGAAATTGCTAGGTGGTTGCTATGAGTCGATCGAATAGATCGCGTGATACCAATGAATTTTGTAAAGAATCGAAAAAATGGCGTGTTTTGCAATGACTTGATGATAGGCCTACGTCGTTTTTAAACCTGTCATGGTGTTTTGAATTTATAAATTACTGTACTGTATGACATTATGACAAATGGATCTACAATATAATATTAATGTTTCGGTGATATAGTAAGTAGCAGCTTTGGTATCAATAGCGAAAAAATATAAAATAGAAATATTAACTATTTAACTAAAAATGTAGAGAATGTTTTTAGCACAAAGTTCACCTTTGTATCTATTTTGTATAATGTCTAAAATGTTTTAATAAATAAGATACTCTAAAAGATAAGAAACATAAAGTGCAACTTCTTTGATACGGATGACATGATAAAATAAATATTATTCTTTTCTTATAATACTACTACTACATTTATATGTTTTGTTATAAAAATAAAATAACGGGGTTTTATCACTTTTATCATTAGTAACAGTAATTTTTACGAGAATCTGGAATGGTAATCATAAAAACCACAAACAGTTATCGATCATCTAATAAGAAAATTACCACGATAATAATAATAATAATCTAATACTCCATGCAGTGCACCATTTGAAACCGACTTTTTATATAATGTAACATTATTTTTTTGGGTTGTAGTTTATATAAATACTTAGTTAAACTTATAATTGGCGTGGAAACTATAACGGTAGGTATATAAGTACTCATGAAAATAAAGTCGACTTGATTATTGGTATCACAATTTTATGAGCGTGTTTAACCTAAAGTGTAGATGAAATAGATAAAACTTGCTGGGGGTGACCCCCAAGTGGCGTGGTTATTTATATAACTTGTTTTGAATTATAATCAGAAATGTATTAAGCTGCTATACGAGGAATATTGTGATAAATACGCGAGTAGTTGCATCATTTATTATTACATCTACGCTAAAGTAAACAATAAAATATTAAAATATGACAAGGTATATCAAGTTACGGTTGCGTAATCGTTTTAGTGCTTATTTCAATGATAATTTTCAGGTACCAACACCCGAGAGGTAGGGTATAAATAACGCGAACTTTTTTGACAGCAAATGTCACAGATTTCCCTTGGCATTATGGACGTTCATGGATTGATTCTAAATTTCTAACCCATCTATTCGTTCGTCCACAATTCACATGTAAAAATCGACCGTAGCGAGTCATCGTAAGTAAAGTTAGTTTTGAGGGAATTAAGCAGTAGGTAGGTACAAGTATTAATGAAAATAAAAGACATGAAAATATTTATGTAAATGTTTACTTAAAAAATACTCCTTACTTTTTTTCCTATCGTAATACCTACTACGAAAAGATACTAAATTCGGCGAAGACGCAATTTTAAAGCATTACGTAGTTTATTCTTTCAAGTGTCGATTACTGGGAAATGTTTACGCCTGGCAGAAATTACGCGGCGCGGCGCGCTGACGATACTTCTGCGTCACGTACCATTTGACGAGGTTTCCGCGATAATTTTTATTACTGTAAGGAATAAGATAAACTCAATGGCCAAGTGATTTTAGAATAAAAAATAGGCTAAGAAATCATGCTTATTATTATCATCTCTTTCTCTTCTTATTATTATTCTTTCTCTGTTTTTTTTTCTTTTAGGTTTCTCACGTCTCCAAAAGATCTATGTCAACTGAAAGACTTTTTATCCGACAAGGAGTAATTTGAGAGGACCATAAATTATAGGTCAATTTCTACATAATGATGGACATAGTGGAACATAGTTACTACAAAATTCTTCTGCATTAAAAAGCATGTAAAAATTACTTTCAGATATGATCCGAAGTGAATCCAGCTACTAAAAATATTTTTAGCCGCTGTAACCTCGTACTTCATATAATATGTTATTGGTCCGACAGTTCATTGAAATGAAATGTAATTTGTGTGCGAAACAAATATTTATTTTCCATGACCACAAGCGGATACCCTCGGCTGATAAATTCTAATAACATTTATATACTCCGCGCCTGCGCACTCGTTGTGCTATTTAGGTCCTATGCAGACTATCGATAGAGAATTGTTTACGTTACAGATTGTGCTGTTTGTTATCTTGGCTCCTAATAGATATTAAAATAACAAGATTTATCCTTCAATCGCTTAATTAGCATCATTAAGTCGACATTATTATTTAAACACTTGTAATTAATTAGCCATTAAGTATTTGTGACGCGTGCCGTATTGCCGTATATTAATTTGTCGTAAATATAGACACTTATTAATAAGTTCTCGAATCCGCCTTACGGTTTAAAATACACGAAAGTAGCAATTCAATGAATAGATACATTAAGGAACTCGGTGGCCGTAAAACTGTCGGCAGTAAAGTAAGACGGTGCGTTATTTCTGAAGCCGTAAAACGCACGTCACAGTTTAAGCGCTCCTTAAATACTTCGAGCCAATTTTACTCCAATTTTACTACTTTGCCGTTACTTCAAAAAACTGTAAGATCAGCTTGTTTATAAGTAGCTATTTGTAGCGCCAATGTTTCAAAATTCGTTGCAGATTTAATAAGCAAGGTTTTCGTTATATTGTCGGCCAGAGATTTTTTTTAATTTCTCATTCCCATTAGTGCTGCCCAGTAGTGTCTGATCGAATGACAATTTTTTTTAAATAATATTCTTAAAAACGCTAGGAACTAATAGCCCATAGTAGGATTCCCTATGGGTGTTAAGGAACCAAACAAGTAGTCAAAGGACGCACATTCTGTATTTGATTGACTCCAGGACCCATTAAATGGTGGTAACCATTAGGTATGCCATCGGGTTCTTAAAATCTGATCCATCTGTCTTGGAGTTCCATCAATCTTCTTCCCCTTGCTACACTATGTTGAATAACTTAGTAGGCAACCCTGCGACCAAGATAACGATTTCTCTTCTCGGTGGTCAATGGTTTCAGTATTTCTCATTTTTATCCCGACGGCACTATAATAGATCAGGAAGCATTTTAAGTGACTGGGAAGCTATCAATTCCTTTTTATAATCTATTAATTGAAGAATCTATGAATCTAAAATTTTTACATTTTTACGCGGTATATGTCAGATTGCTTTCATTATACTTGTTCCTTGGTAATTAAAATAATATATTTTAAAAGTTACATAATTTAGCCCAGTTTTTAAATTAACATTCAAATAATGAATTGTTCTTACGTCTGTTGTAGTAATATCTCTATTTCTGTGTTAAGTACACAGACACGAATCTAAATCTATGTCCGTGGGTACCTATTATTAACATCCGAAATCAATACAAAGGTATAATTTTAGGTCAGCTCTCAGTGATAACAAGGTACACATTTAGATTTAGGTCATTGAATAAAAAACGTGCAATAAAAATAACATGTTGATCATTAATTGCCAAAATTAGTCCTTGTTTGCTTATCGTGTTATTTTAATACGAATAAAACGAATGTTTGAAAATAAATTTCAACGATAAAATAAAATAAGTTTGCTTTTCTACTTATACGACCTTTAATACATAAGTAAAACAAGTTATTTTACGAGTAGTTATTAAGATCACTACTCATAAAGGGTAAGTTTTTAAGAGATTGATTCTAGCGGCTATCAGAGTCAGCATAACCTCTACAAAGTTGTAATTTGCATAGTACTTTTAGATTGATTCTGAAGTACGTCTTGAAAACATTCTACTCACGCATGCCGTGGCGCCCGGTACCTACAACACGTGGGGCTCTTTACATATTCATACACGAAGAAAGGGCGTTGACCCCCATAATGAATCTAGCCGTAGTAGAATAAAACAATGAAATCAACGGAAAACGACTGTGGTTTTATGCTACGACATGCGATCGATAATGCTATTATCACAGCGTAGTATGAAATATTTTATATTGTAGTGAATATAAAATAAAAACCCACAACAGCATATTGTAGTAATCGCAGACCAAAAAATATACTTATTATAGACTCCGCCTACGGAGCAAATAAGGGTAGTATAAAAGAACAACGTAAATAACAAATGATAACGTTTCCTGGTACATTGCTCAGCAGACCGTGCTCGGTGACGTATGAGAGTTCGTAAAAAAAAATACCTCACTTTTTTGTTTCCAAGACTGAGTCTATATTAGGTACTTTTTGGTCTGAGGTAGTAATAAATAGAAATGGAATTTTAAGATTATTACAGGACCAGAGAGGTTCATTGAACTTCTCTTGCTATCTGTTTAATTTAATTGGATCACGCCCCTGAATAGACTAAGAATAAACACGAAAAACGTAGGTGAAGCGTAATGGTAAAGCGTAGTGTGATTCGGCGATCTATGTCGTATATTCTCGAAACAGGTATTATGTTGGGGTCCAAAACTTTTTCATTTTTAAGTGCATTATTTCAATATCTAATCTATAGAATGTCTGCGAAAAATGGCTTAAGTTTATTTCAGCTTAGGTCGAATTGCTTCAGACGTATCTAAAAATTTGGTAAAGCAACCGCGGGAGATGATGAACAGGAAAATAAATAACGTTCATGTGAAATTACGTCGATGAATGTTGATTCTACGAGAATGTAGCAAAATATTTATTCAGGAAGGAAGTTTTATATGATCGTAATAAAACCGTAAGAACGCTGCCGGCCGAACTTGCTCTTAAATTTTACTACAGATGAATTTCTATAAAAAGAGTGATGCTCGCCCCGAATACTTTAGAGAATACTTTATAACATAACGGTATATAGTTTCGTATATTATCAAGAACATATTCAGTAGCTTACCTACTATTATTTTTATACCGTTTTTGTTTAATAAGAAGTTAGGCATTTTATTTCAATAGATCATTTGTTTTTACAGCCCAAAAAACAATAAAAAAAATCTTGGAGTATTGTCTAATTAATTTTCGTAACAGATCCATTTTTTAACCCACAAATCAAAAGCAGAATCCGTATTTAACTTTAAGTGCGTCGTATTCCTTAACGTAAGTAGACTGTTTTAATTTATTTAAGCAACATCAATGACGTTCGTTACCATAATATTTACCTATCTTTAAAATACTCGCAAGTCGGGATGACGCTCAAAGGTTACGTGAATTGTTTACCATATCTCATCTGTAGGTATTAGGTATACAAGAAGCATTTTTTTGAACATGAACAAACCTTGTCCGAGAAGCAAACAAGTTAAAACTGAAAATGAGTAATTTAGTGCGAGTAAACATCCGGAATTTTTAGATTCTGAATTTTCAGTTGGGGAGAGCGGGGTTGAAAAAGCCAGGGGTAATTCTTTTTCTATTATGGAAATGTTTGCGTCGGAACAACTTACTCCTGGCTCTTTTTACCCTGCTCTCCCCTAATGTCACTGTAAATTCAGAATCTGAAAATTTCCGGACGTCTTCGCTAGGATTTAAAAATTCTGAATCTGATTCTTGATGCGAATTCCGGACGTTTGCGCCCACCCTTATTCAGCTTTACTGACACGTGATTAATGTATGACTTTTAAATTTTATTTTACAAATAAACACATTAAAATCAAGTGCACATTTCAATAATACGAGTATGCAAATCGTGATCCTCGAGCCGTCAGTTGGTAGAAATAATTTCAACGATAAATTATTCACTACCGTAAGATAAACAACATAATAGTTTTTTAATACAAACGTTGAATGAAAACTTAAAGCTTCGTGATAAAATTCAGTAAACAACACTCACTACTATGCAAGTTAAAAATAAATCTAAACTAATGTGTTTGTAGCTTGTTTACAATAAGTCTTGTTAGGAAAAAATATTTCACTACGAATAGTAAAGTTTTGCAAAACTTCCCAAGTAATGTGTTTCGCGTAAAGCAACAAGCAAAAGTTTTCATTAAAGAAAATATTATGACGAAGCTAATCATAACAGAGAAGGCGCTTAATAAAGAAAAATAGAAACAGAAGCTCGTAATAAAGAATGAAGTAAACCTGAGCGAAGATGCTCTTCTGGTAGGAGGAGCATACTCAACCAGCGGTTGGTCATCGACATCTCCAGCAGATCTGCGTCTGCCTTTATCCGCGAGTAACTCGATCGTAGTCCAGAACCCCTCCGATGCACTCGATGCTGTTCGTTGCATGTTATAACAGTTGCACCTTGCTCTAGGCACGGTCGAAGGTGCAATGACTGCTGCCGCCATTATCATCCTCGACAAACCTCCCGTGCCCCCATTACACCCCACGTGTCGCACACGCGAGCATTAATCTTCCAGTCTGACACCTTTCATGGATAATTTCCCGCGCTCAGAAGTCTATCGATAGAACCGACACTTTAGGTTTACGAGAAATTGACTGTTTTAACGCCGACGGTATTTTCCTTGTGACTTTTAAATGCAAGCTTTGCACATTAAACGACCATAAACACTTCCTCTAATAATTTAATATCAAGGTCCTAAAACAGTCATGTCTTAATTTAGAAGAAAGTGTTATTTTATGGTTTATTGTACTTTTTAATTTATGGGTTGAGTGAATGAAATGGGTATCATTACCGATCAAAACTGAATAATGATTAGTTTCCATCACTAGCAGTATGCAAGTGTGTGTGTTGAACACTAGTGTTGATATTTGTCGAGCTGGGTCCCCGGCATGGGGTGACCGGGATGGCACCAACGTCGCAGGCCGCGACCGGGTCAGCAGATGCCTCTACGGCCTTCGCGTTACTATACAATTACCTACATTTAAATGTACACTTTGATTAATTGTTCAATGTTCATACTGGAATTAGCTACGAGTTTTTCAATATGATCTTCTAGTATAATGATTATCTAGTACACCGGATTTCCCAACGCTACGATAGGAGGTTAGATTTCAGAAATCAGTCTATTAAGGTGAACATGAATGATGGCTTTTAGAGTTTAAAGATGAAAGTCAAAGTTTTTTGGATCTTTATTATTACAATACGATGAAACTATATAAAAGATTGAAATTTTAATTAAATGGTGTAATGTCCAAATCATACTTACGCATATTGTATGATCTTGGCTTGCCACCATCGAGGCATATTTGGTAGTTGGAATCTTTTCATTTTTTTTCTTCCAGCCTCTCCTTCGCCGATTTCATCTTCACCTTCCACCTTTCAAGAGTGATTACAATAGTTGAAACGTTGATCAAGGGTTAGAAAATAACTGTCCTGCTTCATATTTTAAGGCGCGTTTGGGAGCTGCAGTTTTTGGAATCCTTTAAGAAATCTTAGGTTGGGGGTATCCATAGTTGTGGTTATCACAATGTAAACAGGAAGAAAAATATTTAGTTTGAATGTAAAGTTGTCTCTGTAAGCATCCTAATAAGCATGTCGCAGTTTTATTTATCCAATTGAGGACTCATGTTCCATGAAGTTATTAGAGTGTACCCCGTAGGGGTCCACTACAGTTAGTTCAAGTTTGTGGGGTACTTAAAATACTTGTGGACTAGTTTTACGTCGTTACTACCTGTATTTTGACCCTTTTGTCCTTGTCGGCACCGCCCCCTTTTTCGTCCGGCATTTTGGTCTATATTTAAAGATCTACTCCGAATTTAATAGATTATTAAGCCTAAAAATTTTGTGTGAAATAGATTTTACATTAACATGGCACAAAAATTTTGTATAATTGTAAATTTGGAAAAAATGTGAGGATTCAATCACAAAAATTTGGCATTACTGACATTTTTAGGTGAAGTTTTGAAAAATGAAGTAGAAATTGTAAAACTAACGACCTCATTAAAACCTTTTTTAATCAAAAATCAGCAAGGAGGTGCAAATGGAATGTGGATATAAATAGATACAATTATTCATTTACTTCTTTCTATATACCATTCATTAAAATATTTATGATTTTAATCGGTTCTATTTAGCTTGTCTTGTTAAATTATCAGTATATTTACACTTAGAGTGTTTTTTGTTGTGTATAAATAAATACACAATTTACTCCTTGACCTCGTTTGAATATTCCGAGTGTACAATAAACTCTGTGACACAGTTTGTTAATTTTGTACAGAGTAGGTAAGTAAACACTTCATTTTATTTAAATCTGTGTTATAATAATTCAGGGATTATTTATAAGGCATCTTGTTATTAGATTTCTTCGAATTTTGAATAGAGAATTTGGAATGCGAATAAAATTAATAGGTAGCAGGCGCTCAGCAATGAACCGTGCTAGTGGGTGAAAAACAAATACAAGTGATAATTTTAAGGGTTTTATTGAAAAGGTAGAATATTAAAAATATAACGTTAATGCTCTTTGGGTACAAATGGTTCCATATTATTGAGCTGGACCTGTTTTTCAAGGCGCACGGCCTCCCAACGCGCTCTTGTGTGGGGATCTGACGGACCCCACTCCTCACTCGGTCGACAGCTTTTACGGATGCGCTAAAAAGAAAATAAAATTTGTTTTTTTTTAAATATTTATCAACCAAAATTCATGGTAGCATGTAGGATGAGTGTTACGGTGTTAATTATTATTGATAGCTTTAAACTTTAGTTGGTCTAATTTGTAATTTTTGCATCTATTTGTTGTTATTAATTTTCATCATATTTCTCTTGAGGCACTAAGCCAGAATCATGAACCACCACAAAAGCAAGGAAAAAGGCCACAACACTATCCGTCAAATATTGGCAGCATCATGCAATGTGCTTGCGGGAAACAGAAATATGAATAAGTATAAGTATTAATCTAACCTCCATAAAAGTTCCATCTGATTGTAAGATGAATTTGGCGGCATAGATCGGAATGCAGACTACGGACGATAGAGCCACACACCACCCGCCCAGGCCGGACGCCTCACTCAAAGCGTATACAGTAATTACCTGAAAAGTTATAATTTTTTTTTATAAATATGGATATCCCATGATAGGTCTACTAGCGAGGTATGTAGGTAGAAGTTATCGATTCGGATTCAAGCCTTTTATGACTGGCCAGTGTTTTTTGTTGATTGATTGATGAGTGGTATTGTCATGTTTTTTTTTATTAGATAGTAATGGTTTATGGTAATTTGATTCCCACTTGCTAAAGAATATACATACATTCCTGTAGAAAAGCTCCCGAATTGAACACGAATATCAAATTTTTGTATAAATAAAAAAAAGTGCAAAAGAACCCACTCGTTTTGACAAGTTGTGATACGGCGAGGGAAATTATTACAAATAGATTCATGTGGTTAAAACATTATTATTACGTTATTTTCGTTATCTAGTAAATCAAGATTGATCTAAAATGAAGTAAAAGAACCAAATTTTACCAAAAGTAGAACTGGAATAACGTATCTCCACAGAATCAGCCAAAATTGTTTGAGAGGTTTCCCTGTCATGAACAGTACGTCTTCGCTGAGTCGTCGAGGTCCATATATGTAAGCTGCAGCCAGTAGTTCCAGGCCACATACTATAGGGACGCAGGCGATGGCCACGTGAGAGTCTAGCAACCCGATGATGTGCAAACCACCCTGTATAACAAAAAATATAAGAGTAAGTATATAAGATTACAAGAGCAGACATATCTCTTATAGTTTGATTGATACCCAAGTTATCCACATTAAGTACTTTCAAACTTAAATTTTGACATAGGTACCTTTAGTAAGAGCTTATCATATCTTAAGCTTTGATGGCATTTCAATATCTCTTCTAGTTTGGGTGGTCTCTGGTTCCTTGATGCACTAACACTTCATTAGTCATATTAAATAATTATGTGTCACCTTCACAACGAAGACGAATCCAATTACACCTCGCATGTTGAAATCCGTCAAGACGTATGGGATGTAGAGCATGCCAAAGAAATAGACATACATGAATTCTTACATACATACATACGCTTGAAAAACAAAACCCTTCTTATGGCGCTGTCGGGTAATAAGAACATATTTCTTACAGCAAATTTACGATTGTACTGAATTTGGGTTGATGGATTCTAAAGAAGGAAGTCATGATCGAGTTACATATAAGCGAGAGTATCTGGAAGTGGGGCTGTGAAAGTGGAGCGCAATGGCCGGCCTTTAATGGTCCGCAAACACTTCGTACCGATAATTAAATCCCTATAAAGTAGACATTACTCGTACCACAAGATCTAGGGACAACTATGTTTAAACTGTGTGCCAATTAAGACTTATTAAAAATGATGTTATCTATTGTTTCAATTTGAAATTTTCGAGTAAAATTTGCTGCACATTATAATATTTAGACGTGCTTACTTTAACATTTCTATTTATCTTGTTACTTGATTGATTTTTCAGTAATAAACGTACCTACCTAAGTTTTACGAGCAACGTTAACTGCCTTTAATAATCGCGGCTCTACGCTCGGGTTCAATTTAATTACGCTGTAAGTTGCGAATAATATTAAAACTTACCTCTGTATTGCATGAAATAGATATGCCAAACAGAATCACGCAGGTTATAAAAGTGATTAAACGTTTACGGCGTTTCAGTTGTGGATATTCATCCAGCACTCCTGCAATTACCGCCTCTATTGTTACGAACTGAAAGACAAGATAAAATATTATTATACGTTATAAATACAGCTACTTAATAAAAAGTTAACAGTACTAAAGGATTAATAGTAAATTGTGTTTAAATAATCTATGGTTATTTTAAGCCGTAATAAAGCGTGGCTGCATTTAGTTAGTAGGTACAACGGGTTCGCTTAGTACTAACCATCAAACTAAACGAGTATGTTATGAGTATGTTGCACACGATAACCTGTTGCTGTAACTACGTCCTATACTGCGAATAGTTGTGTATTAAATTAACTTAAAGTTAGTTTTCTGTAAGAAGTCCTTTCGAAGACCATTTAGTTCAGTCATTAATAAGCTTTCCGAGTGATCTGTCCAAGTTTTGATCCCCGGCTGTCGAAGATAAATTGATGTAATAGACATCATAGTTGGGCCTGTCTTATTTCTGTAAATATGTTATCTATATTTATGTGACACGCAAAACTCAATCTTAAAACGTCCGTAAATTAACGTATGCGTGTATATCCGACTTTTCGGTACATACCAGCCGAGCTTTCCATTTAACGCAGTAAAAAGTACCGAAGACAGAAAACAACTCACCATGCTATCAATACCAAGGAAGAATAACATTATAAAGAAGGTGATTGCCCAGAAGTTGGGTGCTGGCATCATGGCCACTGCAGCCGGGTAGGTGACGAAGGCGAGGCCTGGGCCAGCTGTGGCCACCTCAGCCACCGGCACCCCGGCTCGTTCTGCCGCGAAACCCAGGACGGAAAATACCACAAACCCACCCCATATGCTTGTAGCACTGTTCACTATAGGTATTATTATTGAAGGCCTGGAAGTGACAAGAGAATTCATATCTAGCCAGTACTATTGTTGCACGGCTGTCGTTAAAATAATTTAATACATATTATTGGCCTCATTTCTTGACAAGTATGCTTTAATATACTTACTATGTTTTTAAATTAAGAATAAAGGCAATAAAAAAGTAATTTTGAATTTCAAACCGTAAGTTATTGTAGTTGAATTGGTTAAAACTCGCCATGCTGACCAGTCCGCCCCACCCGGGGCCTAAGGAGTAGAAAATTTGAGTTGCAGCGTCTGCCCATACCTTAAATAACAACGTTTCTGTTACATTAAAAGACACAACGTTAAGTATGCATATGCCAAATGATGAAATTCATACTTTTGGTTTCTTTAATTGTTCCCAATCAGGAAGAACAAAGTAGAGGACGCCTTGCCAAGCGCCCGGCAACGTGATTCCTCGTACGAATAAAACGCACAGCACCAAGTAGGGGAACGAGACGGTAAAGTAAACGATCTGAAAGTATAAATAATGCCGGTTCCAGAGCACCACTTCGGAGAAATTATGTGATTGACACGGGCAACTTGCCAACAAAGCTATTTCGGAATGACATTTGAGAGCTAACAGTTTACCTTTCCAACACTCTTGACACCGTTGCAAATGCACAGGTACACGATAATCCAACAAATCACATTGCACCAAAAAACGGGCCACACAATGTTGCCAATCTCGTTTATACTCGGAGACACTTGTAATAGTCGAATGCTAAAAAATAAGGCCAACTTTGTAATTGATGTCATAGCTAGGTTTGGTATAGTCATAAGATTAATTTAGATTCTTCGGTAAAAGCATAAAGAAGTCTTACTGGAAAAACTCATCTTCCGGTGTTGCAGTTGAACTGTTCGAAGTAACCGTTCTGTTTCCTGTCAACTGTAAAACAAAACAAACAGTAGAAATTAAACCAATATTTCACCGCAGCATTAAAGGTTCAGCTTTTTACCTCCATACATCTTTCAGTATTCCAAGGATTACCACAGTGTTCCCAGGGCAGAGGAGTGCTGAATGAATGGTATATGTATAGTATTGGATAAGACATGATCGCTGCGAAATAAGTAACTGCAATCACATTCAAAATGATCATTGCATATCCAGCACCTGTAAATAAACAGAATAATTAAACCTAAGTTAGGTTCGACAAAACACGTTTTCAAAAAAATTAAGGACTGATTTCACTAAGACCGTTGCTATCCGAGACTAATGTTATTATTATAGCCTGTAATACCCTGTAAATCGATATTGCAAAGTTACTATCTTATGGCTTGGTTATTCTTCAGATAAGTAGAAGGAGAAATGTTATCTGAAAGTAAATAACACCTATATCTTAGGTAACAATTCTACTTGGTTCACAAAATGAAGTTACATGAAAGATCAAACGTTAAATTAAGAATAATACCTTTGAATAACGGATTGATGTTGAAGAGTGAAATGCATCCTGCATTTGCAAACTGTCCCAAAGATGTCTCCAAATAAACCAGAGGAATGCCACATATGAATAAGGTTATGAAGTATGGTATTAGAAACGCACCTGAAAATTCATTAATACAAAAAATCACTTTGGAAATCGGTCAGATTTAACATATTATTAATAGAATGATAGGAAACCATTTGGATAGGTTATGACCTCGTATTTCTTAATGGCTACAAAAAATCTTGTTTTTTTTGTTGGTTACCACAGAAGCGACGATCATTAAACATCTGAGATATATTTTTATTATTAAGTAGTCCGATTCAAGTCTAATGCATTTGACCCAAATATCGTGTATTAGATGTCTCACTCTTTGGAGCTCAAGGTTAAAAAGAATATCCAAAGCATTAATAGTACTTGTGAAGTTAAACGAAGTAAGGCACAATGAGACCGTAGGGATCTCTTCAAGTTGAATGAGCAAGGTAGCGACAAACTCTGTACTAGATTTAGTTTATCGATTAACTTGGGCGAGTAACTTCGACGAGTAGTGTAATAGACACTTAAGAAGAATATCTAAGATACGAGTAGATACCACAAAAGTTACAGGTACCTAAGTTAGAAGTCAAGGTAATTTATCTAACATTGACGACCAACAGTTAGGATACCTTATAAACTTACCTCCACCATTCCTATAGCACAGATAGGGAAATCTCCAAAGGTTGCCGATACCGACAGCGTATCCGAGACACGACAGCAGGTACTCCAACTGACTGGCCCATCGTTCGTTCGACCCTCCAGCCATTCGTAAACAAACTAAATTGAATTCAGTTCGTGATCCCCACTAGTAACTGACCCTCGTCCCGTAAATTGAGGATGTCACTGTTTATTGTGTATTGTTACTTAGGAGAATCTATTTTGATACGAAACTAACCCAATCGATCCTCAAACTGTGCCTGCTTTCTGCTGTGACACCTATACATCTACGACGAATTTGGCTATAGAAAATATTAATGTGGCTGCTTGGATAAATAACGCTACTCATTAAATAAGACAATTAGCAAATCATAACTCATGAAGCTTAGTGTTCATATAAACAGTTTGTAAGTTAGTAAAAGTATAACATACAACTTTTAATTTTCTTCTCGTATAGACAGACGAATAACAAAGCTTCGTTAGCAAAAACTGCATTCCTAACCCCTAACTAATGTATCGCATAAATAATAACTGTTCTGACTCGGGATAGATAAAATAGTTTCTCTAATGTTACTTGGGGCATGAAGCTTACTTTACAAGCATCTATAAAATAACAGTATTGCACAACATCACATTTGGCGAGCATATTTAATTATTTATTATCAAAAAACTGATAGTCATGAAACCTTGGATATCTAAAAAAAACACATAGCAAAGGCTAAGAAATCATACGCCATATACTTCGTAGTCATGCTCGTAATGTATCAATACCAAATCCAAAATGGCAAGTCAAATTATCTGGAGGCTGCTGTCGAGAGGAGGTTGGGTCGTTATCTTGTTTGGTTTTAGGAGTTTTGGGCGGGGCTTGGCTATATTGTAGTACCTGGTGAAACAAAGAGCTACAGTTTAATTAATTACTTACTTCTTCATACTCACTGTCTATGGGGAACCTTTATTTAGTTATAGAGTCTGTCTCATAGTATACATTATAGTATACAGTATAGATCGTAAAGTATTACCGGTAAAATAAAATTATAGCATTTATAAACTAGTGATCATTAAATAATAGAAAAAAAATCCGACTGCTATAAATTTGGGTATTAAAAAATTGCCTATGTACCTCATTGAAGATAATTATTTAAATCCGTTAAGTTGTTTAAATTCTGACGAGTAAATATATAACCATACATAAGGTTTTGGCTATTTTAATAAACATAAGGAACAAGGCCATAATAAATCATATTACTATGTAAAGAAGAGCTGAAATAGTTTATATTAAATAGACTGCTACTGCCAGCTACAGTAAGTTTGTTACAATGGATATAACACCTTGTTTTCAATTCACAAAGTTTACTGAAAATCTTTTAACTTTGAAACTAAAACGCCATTATTGCCATGCTA
>LGAG01000038.1:901885-912319 GCA_001278395.1 Lerema accius | reverse complement strand
AAAGGTGTGTGAAGTCTGCCAATCCGCACTAGGCCAGCGTGGTGGACTATGGCCTGCGCCCCTCACACTGTGAGAGGAGACCCAAGCCCAGCAGTGGGACAGTTATGGGTTGTAATGATGATGATGATGATTATAGTATCCAAAAGTGCTTTTTAAAATTAATGATTTACATATTGAATTAATTTATCGGATTAGAGTTTTACCGACAGTTTTCGCTTTCGCGTTTACTAAATGCTTTAAGAGTTCCAAATACAAGTCAGATGTTTGGGTATTGCGTACCTATAGCTTTTTTATATGATGAGAATAGCAGACGAGCTAGCAGTGCCACTATCCCCAGCTCCCTATAGACATCTGTAACAAAACTTGAATAGTACTATAAAAGGGACTCCTATAGGTGTCATTCTAATTCTTCGAAACTTAGTTGTTTGCTTGTTATAGAAATCCATTACTTTAGTTTAGGGGTCGATTTCTATTGATTTCTAACCTGAAACGACAGTTTTATATGTACAAAGAGTGTTTGATTTTGGGTAGTATTTTGTAGTAATGTCCATCCCAATCTTAGTGAAGACATTTATGTGTAGATTTAAATTGAAAATTCCGAAAATGTGCCACTGTTCAGTTAATGGATAATGAGTTGTTCGTTGGGCGTCGGTTTATTAATTTAATTGCACAATTATACACATTATAGGAGGTTGGAGATAATTATGATTTTAATTAATCTCAGTTTCGTTCAAGTGACGCTCTATAGTAAAATTATTTTAATGGTTGTACTCGATCTTTTACAACCTAGTAATGTTGACGATTTTAATAATACACTTACATTTGGAATGCGCTTCAGTTATTCGTAAAATAAGTGCTATTGCAATTTATTTTAATTAATTCGATAAAATAACACAAAGCATAACTATTTTGAGGGTTAATTTAACCTGGACAGCTGGTCACGTTTCTGTTATTGCTCATAGTTACTATACTATTTAAAGAATCGTTCTTGATACCAATTTATCGATATCTAGTTTTGTGGAAATAAAATTCAAAAATTTTAAAAATTTATAGAGTTCTTTCATGCTAAGTAAGGAACAGTTTCATGTATCTACAGGACCATTAAATTTTGTGATTGTCGTTGCCAGTCAATCTGTTAGGTTTAAAACATGTATTAGATAACCCTTTGAATACTTCTGTCCTTGGGATTGAAATATGTAAACTTTTTCTGTCTACAATCTAGAAATTTCAGATCAAAGTTACAGTCCGTACTATTGTAAAACGTTGAATCAGCTTGCATAGAAATAAAATGACGTCATAATTAATTACATGACTATGTGTATGTGTACAAGTCCAATGTGCAATTGAGTACGGCATCAAGGTATAGGTACGTTTTTCTCTGTGAGATCTGTTTAGACTTCTAAGAGGATGTTGTTTGCTTATTCCACATTGAATAAAGATTTATTTGTATACAATCGATATAATTTTAACAATAAATCTAACCGAATCATACTGAATCTTATTTCGTATTCGATTTCAAAGCGTTACGCTTAATGTGTTTTTCCGTAATTTGGTTATCGATAACAGTGTAAACTCATGAGTTTTATTGTTCTGCAAAATGTAGTTCCGGTTTTATAGTAGTTGCTATAACACGTACCTACTCGTTAGTTTCAAGTTCTTCGGTTTGTGACTATTGTACATGATCCATGGAAATAACTCAAGATTTTGAGCCGATTCGTATTTGTATGAGCAGTGGCTAAATGTCTTTAGTGTTTTCGTGCAAACCGTTAACAATTTTTAATCGCCAAGGTTTCCTCGAAAGCAGACATTGTAGGAATGTTTTAAAACTGAGAGTTTCATTTAGGTATAGGTAGTAAAACCTTTTTTTTTGTATGCTAGATTATTAATTATATAAAAATCAGCTAAGCCATCTGTTATCACGGTTAAGCGGATAAGGTCCCCTAATGCCAGAGCCTAGCTTATGTAAACGACTTAGCATAGTTAATAGTCTTTAAAAATCCAAACTTCATTTAATAAACTAGGCAAGCAATGACCTAAACAAATCTTTCAGGAACCGACAGAAACAATGACGTTCACGATAACCGAGGGTGGTTTCGGCGTGGGAGACTATGTGGCGTTTGGAGTGCTGTGTGCCTCGTCCTGTGTGGGTGGCATGTGGTATAGTGCTGTGGGCTCCCGGACCAAGGCGGTGGTCGACATCAGAGATTACCTGCTAGGTGGCAAGGCCATGTCGACCTTCCCTGTTGCCATGTCGCTTATAGCCAGGTGAGTGCGTGTAATTTTTAGTGTTGTATTCTTTTTACGTGAGCGCTTGGAGGGTTACGTTTTTCAAGATGTATAAATGTATGTCCGATTATTAAGCATCCTCTACAGCTTAAACATCTTGATGGATGTCAATATATGAGGAGTCATTAGATTTGTTTTCGTTGTGAAGGTGAGATAGGGTATATATTTTTTTATTATTACCTACATAAGTGATCGCTGCCAGCAATACTTGAACTTGCTAGCTTTATGCGTGTAAAAACT
Source organism: Lerema accius (assembly GCA_001278395.1). Lineage (NCBI taxonomy): Eukaryota > Metazoa > Arthropoda > Insecta > Lepidoptera > Hesperiidae > Lerema > Lerema accius. The sequence goes on along the minus strand of LGAG01000038.1, from coordinate 909,793 downwards.
GATACGACATTTTTCTTCAAACCTAGACCGAATAAAAATCTTCATTGTCATTTCTACGTATTACATTAGTAAAGTATTTAGTAGACTTGACTGAACTTCGCACATTTAGAATCAATCAATTTAATAGATTTCTAAATCTTTACTGATATCTAACTATCAGCAATTATTTTATCTAAAATCTAGTCGTAGATAAAAATGATTGATAAGCAAAACAATTGACGTCAATGACCTTGTTATTTCGAACCGGTAGTTTTCAAATCAAGGCACACCTTCGAATAATCCGAGATAATGTATCTACTCATTGTATTGAAATGTATTGTATATTTACTTACTTGCATATTTAAAGAGTTCCAAATTATCGCTTTTTTGCGATAAGCCTGTGTTATCTGCTCAAAGTGACGTTTTGAAGTACATACCTCCTGATCACCTGCTGATGCACAAGAATTTGCCTCGTCGAGATAACATATCTTCATCTTAAAGAAACTAGATGAAATATCACACAATATCTGAGAACACATCTTTATCTGTCCCATAAATATCTGCCCCAGCCGGGAGTCGATCCTGGTATCTTTTTTTGATAGGCAGAGTCAGGTCAACTAAGTTATAGGGATGAGAAATGTCGCAACTCATGATTGGCTTACTACTAAGTTTGGCATTTTGATATTTTCTCGTAATAATTATAATTCGTGTACTGTGTATTGTAAGTGCAGCTTAGTACACTTTAAGAGGCATTTCAACCATAACTGTTTTTCTCGCATTGTTTTCTTTATCCAAGCAAATTAATTACGATTAAATTGTAACGTCTAAAATGAAAGTGAATAAAGCAGAATAATAATCAATTAACACTAAGTTACAAACGAAATTTATTTAATTTCACTCTTCCCAGTTACGTCTCCGGTGTGACAATACTGGGTACTCCGGCAGAGATCTACAACTACGGGACCCAGTACTGGCTGGTGATCGTGGGCGTCAGTCTGAGTTGCCTGGTCGTGGCTACGATATACCTCCCTGTGTTTTGCACTTTGAGGTTATCTTCTTCTTATGAGGTAAGTGATTTCTACAAGGCCTTAAGCTCTGTCTGTCTAAGACTCTAACTTAACTATAACGTTTAGACTCTAGACTATAAAAGGGAGTTTTTTGTAATACACACCCGTTGTTGAATTTAAATGCTATGCTGTATGGAACTCAGTTAACTCAGTAAAGACGACTTATTTGCAACAACCATTTCTTAATATTCGTTATGAAAATAGACCAGATTTTCAGATTTCTTTAATGTAAAGTGCGACATTTCTTGAGACTTGTATAATTATTCTACTTACATTTTTTTTGTCGTTGAGCTGAACTTTGACTACCAGTACTACTTCTACTTCTTTCATTGGTAGATAATATTTGCTTCCTTTAGTAATATTTCAAACAATATTAATAAAATAGATCCGGCCCGTTACAGTTTTATTACTCGCATTAGTAATGATAAGATATTTTATTTGTGATCCCAGCAATTTGTTATATCTGATGGCTTTATCATGCGACACTGCTCAGTCTATCTTTGTTCACTGTATCCATGAGAGGTATGACAAGATGCACGAAACGTAACATATTATGCCATAACCGTAAGCTACGGCTTACGAGAGATCTATGTCCTCAACATCGATGTATCTTAAATAGGATTACGAACTGTGTATGTGCTATCACTGGCTCAATAGATTTATCTGGAGTGAAATGAACGGTCAATATTGCATTGCTGGGTTTTGTTACTGCAACGTGCTTGACAACAATCTCATTGCGTAGTAAGTGGCGATTAAGTTTTTTTATGAAAGGAATATTAACTTAGTAAAGGTCTCTTCGCTCTCATCCTTTATAATTTCAACGTTTTACTAAAACTATCACACTACCAAAACCTGATTAGCAAATAGATACCGGTCACAATCATAATCCTTTTGGCTTCGCCGTAGTCGCGTAAAAACAAAGGACTTCTACATTTGGTTTTTTCCGAGCAGAAAATAATGTTTTGGAAAGAAAAATGTTTTATTAACTGATTAAGTTGGTTGTTTCGTCATCTTAACTAATGTTCGACGTATATATTCTTATCCGTATGACATTTTGTATTGTGATTGTGTCGTTTTCGATTATGCTTTGGGACTGTTGGGGACATTTTTATAGTAATAATAATAAAATTATAAGAAATAAAAAAAAATGGGTTCATAATTATAAAGGGTCCATGGGTAGTGTACTTTTTTGGGTCAAGACTAAATAAATTTTGGGTTCACTAAAGACCCACCGGTGGGGCCAGGTACCTACCTGGTACCTACTTGACGAATAAAAGATTGACGCAAACCCTCAATAATATTGAATGTGAATTGAAAAGGTCCTAACTTACATGCATATTATTTAATAAAATTAAGTCATCGTGCTATGATGGTAGTATTCTTATTCCATAGTGATGTTGATATACCTAATTAATGTTATCTGTGTAAGGACCTTTTGGAGATATACATAAAAACTGTATACTGCGGTAGGACGCATTAAATTATAATTTAGACAAAAGTTTGTGTGATTATGATTATTATATTAATTTTAAAATATTTGTTACAGTATTTGGAGCTGCGATTTAATCGTCATGTAAGAGCAATTGCATCGGTATTATTTTTATTGGATGAGGTGAGTGTAGATGTATTTTTTAAATAAACATCAAGGAACAAGTGTGGTATTCGATGATTTGTGATAAACACAGAGTAATTGAGATTTTTAATTATTATGTTAAATTTGTGTACAGTAAGTAAGTTCTAAAGTTTCTGCTTCGCTGGGAATCGAAGCCAGGACCCAGTGGGTATCGGTCCGGGTAACCATTACGCCATTCGAGTTAGCAATAGTTATTATTGAAAGATCTTCAAAAGTTTGTAGGTACATAGGTACATGGCTCAGGTAACGGTTGATATGTATTCAACAGAGAGGTCGATAACATTAACATTTGATTAATTATGTGCAGACGATCCGTAGCCAGGTTGTTTGGCTGTCGTAATGCTAGCAAACGATTGCGTTTGGCAATGATCGTGTATCGTAAGTGGCAAAATAGTGTTCTTATAACAAAAATACATTTATTTTATTGGCTATTACCTACCATAAAAACTCAATCCAATTCCGCTTTTCAAATCCATAGTGTAAAGTTTCACTTTAACAGCGCTTACGGATTATAATGTATCAGTTTTTTATTTTTTATCGTTAGTATTTTCTATCGTCATCGCGCTATTAAATATTTTTGATCTTAACACCTCAGTGAATCTTATAAGAATTCCAATAGCTGCATTAAATATCACTTCTAGAGATATTAAATACGTCCATTAATTTTCACTTTTACATGCTACTCGTGTCACGATTATAAGAAATTGATTTACGAGTACCTATATGTTAATGTTACTAAGAACTTACATTAATTATACAGTTAATTATAAGCAGCATTTATGTAATTGATATAAAAATAATAATAATAATAAGGAATGATAAAAAAAAAATTGCTTAATGTAATGAATTTAAATAACACCTTACTAAGTACATAGTTTATAACTCAGGTATTTGACCGATTGGGACTTTGGACTATCTCCATTCTTGGTTGAGAACACGAATATAAATAAAGGTCATCTTGAATATAACTTTTATGACGTCACCGTGATGAATGAATGTCAGTATTTTAATAAATTGTGAAAGTCATTAAATCTCATCGTATTTACGCACGTGTTCTAACACTGCAAGCTCTGTCTCAATTAATCTGTGGTTACGTTATCAATCGATAGTATTGTTTATAGAAAATTTATTGCATATGGTATAACAGCTTACTGTTATGTAATTTGATTACATAAAAGTCGACTTGAGAGCTGATATCGAAGTAGGAAGTTTACCTTTAAACCGCTAGAAGCCTTATAATATAAACTCGGTACAAAAACTTTTACAGTTAATCATAGGAAATCAAATTCTGGACCGTTTTTTCGATTATAGCTATGAACAGAGTCTTGCCTATTTATCGTTGATATTCATACTAACATCGCCAATTGATTGGAAGTGCTCTTAAATCTGTAGTGATTCAAGAAATTGCTTTATTCAATCAGTTTATTAGGACACTTCGCGTACAGTTGCTCCACTTATTCAAAACTTGCAAGTCTGTATCTAGAATAATGACGAGATCATGCGCTGTTTTACTGTAAATAATATTATTCACGAATCAGCAGAATATCAGTTACAGAAAAAGTAAAGAACAGAAATATATTGACGCCAAATAAACTAGGTCAAGTTCTTTGTAGGTGAGTGAGTATTTTAGGAATTTTATTGTGTAATATCTATAAAAGTTATTTAGATATTACCTTAAGAATACCTGTCGTAAAGGAGACCGGGAGTGGTACAAAATATGGGAAAATACGTAATAATTATGCGTGCGGCCAATTTACGTATACAGAAGGAAAATATTATAGGTACTTATGGGGTTTAGATGAGAGTTAGATCTATTCTTGATTGAGACCGGTCTAATCCCCCCTGCTTCAGTTTACCGTCAATTTGCTTCAATATTGTTTGGTTATATTCCTCAGTATTCATTACAACTCTAGGTATAGCAATGATCAAGCAGGCGAGATGTTAGATAAATGTCACGTGTATGATTTACATACGAGATTTACATTCAGAAGAGCTATGACATAATTTTCTATTATCGCCGGTTGGTTGTTATCATTGTAGGTGCTTATAGTTTAAATCTATTACGTTATCTATAATGATTATCATAATGCCAATAGACTTGCTACTAAAAAAAAATAAAAATATGTAGTTTACCTATAGCTAAGTTTTGATAAAATTAAATTATGTAACTATACCTTTCTGGCTTATTTCTGTTTATGGTTTTAAAGTCCTTTTTTTCCAGATTGTTTGCATAATCACGTTGTCACCTGGTGTTTTAAAAGCACACTGTTTATTTTAATTGATATATGATTTGGAAATTGAAGTATTTCCGAAGTGTAGGCAAAACCAGGTCTAGCCATAAAAAGTTGTTGACCAACGTCATTGATAAAATACATACACTTGTTTTTAGGGTCAATATTATTTATAAAAACGAGGATTATTTTTAATTTTTTTCAATCTTATCTTATTTCTAGATTTTTATATGCACATGCATATCTGTACTTTAATATGCCCGGTGACAAAGGTTGTATTGCAAAAAAAAACAAGAGAAAACATTTTTATCTCTACCATTATTATCACATACACGTATTTATTTATATCTAACTAGATATGATAATTATAGGTGAAACTGCAAATGGACTTATAATAGACCGGTTCTTTCAATGCTACACTTGTAAATCTTTTGAATTGGAGTTACGTTGTAATAAAGATCAATTCTGCTAGAATGCGGTCGTTAGCTTGTTCAACAGTTGGACTTTGATCGGTGGCCGGGCTGGCCCTGGTGTCAACACACAAACATAAACATGTATTGTGCATGTTACGTAGTTGAGGTCAAGTATTTCTCGTATTTTGGACTTAAAAAATTGTTTACTTTACCTACCACTATTGACTCAATGAATAATTGATCATGGTGGAATTTATTTGTATAAGTAGTTTATGTGTTTTTTCAGTAACAGTTGAGGTGGTTTTTGTAGGTTGTTCATTTCATAGTCTATCTTCAAAGTACCTTTATGGTTGTTTTTCTGTTTTACGTGGGTTTTTGTCGGGTTAATGTCGAAGAATAGGTCTTATAATATACCGAAAATAAAAACCCTTTTAATAACATAGATATTACATGCTGTACCTTAGTGTATTGATTAATATTTATTTCAATAGGTAGACTGTAAGTTTCAGTACAGAAAACGGAAGAAGTATGTCTTATTAGTTATTCTGTGGTACAGATAATAGAGATGCATAAATAATATTAACTATAAATCAATTAGGTATACGTAAGTAGTAAACCAAAATTTATAATAGTAGATATGGTAGTCATGCATTTAAAAGTGTAACCTCTGAAGACAGTACCTAATTTAAATTCTATTTTTAGTGAACTCATTGGCGAGATACAGATGTGATTTTGCGATTGCTAAACTGAGGAGAAACGAACCGCGTAATGTGAATGCGTAAACAAAGGACAATGGTCAATTGGTCGTTTAAAAACGTGTGTTTACACGTGTCACGTTGTCAGTTTGTATGGCTTGACGACATAATAAAGACTGTGGGATTCGTTGTTACATTATTTTAGTACTACTTTAAAAATTGGCTCCTGTTCACTTGAAACAAGATTGCTCGTATGCATGCTGTTCTGTAGGTATATGAATAAAGTTCATACACTTATAATCCCATTAGTGTTTTCTGGATTACCTTCGATTAATTCTAAAGCGTTGAGAAAAAGTTTTTAGACCCGTTAAGGTTGTAGGCGAGCCAGTAATTTTTTCATTGACCGTCAATCTGCCTCTTCTTAAATGTAATTTACTCTTATTATATTTACTTTTTTTTCAGGTATTGTTCCTACCCATGGTTGTGTATGTACCTGCTTTAGCGTTTAATCAATGTAAGTAATATTAATAGGGATTTATTATGGTTAAAAAGTCTGGAAGTGACCTTAAGCTACGTAGTAAGTAACGTACTTAAGCTACGTACTTAGTAAGAATGATTCTTACATTTCATTATTAATTGTAAATGTTAGTTTTGAATTTAGTTTGCGCACGATTGCAATAAAGTGGGAATAATTAATATTAGAAAAAACCTATTGTTTTTTTTTCTATTTAATTAAGTATATTTTTTATATTTATTATTTTGATGTGGCCTCCTTTATTTTACTTTCTATTATATTTTTTTTCGTTTTTTTCATTTTCAGTGACTGGTTTCAATGTTTTTGCCGTGGGTGGCGTCATGGTGGCTATATGCGGCATTTATACAGTATTAGTGAGTTTATTTTATTTTTTACGTTTTTATATTGTAGATACATTTCCATTGTGATGTTTATTTACACGCGCCAAGTATTTGCTAAGTTGTTTCACATTATGCAAATTGTTTTATCTGTTTTTTCTAGGTCTTTGGTTTTATGCATAAATTTAACAAAAAAGGCTATATTTTTATTTCTCATTTTATTGCTATTAAGTATTTATTGTTTTAATAAGGTAATCAAATTTAATTTTCCACAATACACATTCAAGGATGTTTGATAATGTTAGTGTAATTGAGTATGCTACTCGTGAAAAGTTGATCAGTCTGTCTCTCTCTTTCATTCCCGTACCCACACATTTATAAAAATGTGTTGTTACGTTGCGTTACGTTACGTTACTTTGTCCATCCAGGGTGGTTTGCGTGCGGTGGTGTGGACAGACTCAGTACAGACGGGCGTGATGTTTATCGGCGTGATCCTGGTGGCGGCGGCCGGAACGCTTGCCGTCGGCGGCGTAAGATCCGTCCTCAATTTAGCCAACGAGTCCGGCAGGCTACAGTTGTCTAAGTATGTAGTTGAACCACAGACTAAAAAGTATATAAACTCAGTCTTCAGAACAAAAAACGTAGTCGTAAAAAAAATAACGTTAATAACAAATGATTATAGTTTCTGAGTACATTGCTCGGTGATATAAAAAAAAGAAATAATTTGGCCTCATTTTCTGTTCTAAGTCTATAGGTATTATTTTTTAGTCTGAGAGTTGAACGTTGTTGTCCATAGTTGTCTTTATGTTTTTCACCTTGCATCCACGACACAGAAAATTCTAGAATAGGGCTGTTGATGCTATAAATGTGTAGAGTTATTTATTTTCATTTGATGTAAATATGTATCGCGATGAGTTTGCTTTGTGTATCTGTTATAGTCAAACCTCGAAGTCCAGGCACTTCTAGGTTTGACTAGTCAATCCTCAGCTCTGACTTTAAGCCTTAGTCAAAGCCCAAACAAATGAAATTTTTCGGCCT
>LGAG01000038.1:885270-899326 GCA_001278395.1 Lerema accius | reverse complement strand
GAGCGATCGCCGCTAAGGACACGGACATACCCGCGCCGTCGGCTCCGCTGATTCTTGGCCGGGTCTCGGATAAGGTAGGTAAGTAGTAAGTAGGTAGATAGTATATAAGTAGGTAGTAAGTAAGGTCAAGGAATTATTATTCTACTACACGGTTGCTGATAATTAAAGGTGGCAAGTTTACAATATGTTAGATTGATGTCAATTAAATTTCGTTGTACCTACAGTATTAGTTACAAAATTGTTTCATATGTGCATTACTTTGTCAGTAAAGAACGAATGACTATTGTATTTTCATGTCAAAACCATTAGTCCCTATTACACTTTTAAGGGGTTTGTACGACTCACGTAACTCTGAGCGATTATTTACAGACACTAGGTATACATACATTAATTCGGTTCGTCTGTATATCAGGTTTATACATAATAACCGATCTACGCTCAAATCACAAGTTTGTTTACAATAGTAAAAGCAAAATGTATCCACAGATTGAAATGAACGGGGAATCCAGTAGGTGAGGTATGAAGCATTGTGTGATGGCGTCGACCTACGAGGCAAGGTGATGAAGAAGTCGTCACATCATGTGTGTGGGTCATCAATGTTATTGAAAGAAATGTAAATAATATTCGTAAGTAAACTGGCATTCACAGATGATAGAATAAGATTTGTTCTGTAAGTGTATTACTTTTACTCCGATTATTAAATATGCGGACTATAAGACGTAACTCATTTATTCTTACGTCGTTCTTTTACACTTAAAAAATCAAAGTAAGAAAGAGACGCATACAAAACGCATACAGTACAGTAGAAACTGTAATTTCCGTCACAATTATTATAAGATGGAGTAATTATTATTGTAGTTTCAGCTGCAAACTGTTATCAACGCCCTTTAGTTATTGGTAGATTTTCTTCAGTAATTGTAATCAGGCATAGTGTAATATATTTCTACTCTTAACAAATTATAAATATTAAATTATTTACCAGTATTCAATTAACCCAGCGTTGTTATGTTAGACGAGTGACACTTGGGCCGTCTCTTATATTTACAGTACAGGGACTATATTCATATCTGACTCTGAATTTAAAAATAAATTTAATGAAATAACTAATTACTCAGTTAATAACGTATTTTATTTAAATACAGTTGTCAATAAATAAATAAATATTTCTATAGTATTCTTCGTTATATACAGGAGATATTAGATATATTAGCATGTAGCACTTTGATAAGGGTATTTTTGTTAAAAGTATTATTGTTAAAATGGTCCTATTATTAGACGTTTTGATATAAAATGTACTTATTTAAATCAATTCAATTTAAATACTCTTAAGAAAACTTATTTATTACAATATTTTATTGTAGACTACCGAATATCGAATTGTAACATTTTATGACATTAATACGTAGTAAGTAAGTGCTTTCGTAACTTAAGCTAATTGTTAGAATAAATAAATCGAATAAAACACTGAACTCCATTACAATCGGTACTTATTAGTTTTAAATAATGATAAGTACTTAACACGACGTAGAACTATTCTACTGTAACTACGTAGAAATACTACATAGAATAAACATTATAATATCTAAGTTTAAATGAAAGTGAGGGCTTAAAATGTTATGTTAATGTAAAAGTTTAAATGAAAGTGAGGGCTTAAAAGGGGGTGAGAGTTTAAAAATAACTTTCCAAAATTACCTATTTTTTTGTTATCGTTGTGTTTTCTCGTAATGTATTTATATTTAGTAAATAGGGGCCAATCAGAAGATTAATAGTTCTCAAATTACTAAAGGATAACAGGGATAAATAGCTAATGAATGTATTAACACAATGTTATGTCAATTGCGTACTTACCCTTAGTATATGAATGTATAAAAGACAATAATTTGGTATTGTAGGGTTGCTGTGAATCAGTACTTATTAACGTTAGTTTAAGATCCAATATGCTACTTAACTTTCGATTGAAATTTATTGGGGCCAGCTTAGTATTTAGGATTAGAAATAGCAATACAACTGTGACCGCTCTCAAATACGGAGTTTTGTTTAATTTTGATCACAGGGGCCAAGACTGGCCATGTGACCATATATAGTACCATTTCATATTTAATATATTACGAAGAGTATAACAAAACCTTAACCCATCTAACTCTTAACATTTAATTAACACGATGATTCTAAAAGGATAAAATAAATTAACAAAAGAACATCGTACTAAGAAAGAGTATGACTCGTACGAATTAGTAATAAATTATTTTGGAAATAATTTAAAAATATTTATAAGCGTATCTGGGTATAGATGTTCTATCAATGTAGTATTTAAGATGTCGTTGTATTTAAAGAAATAAGATGATGTACCTTTTGGTATTCGTCACTGCGCTAGCAATTGTGAAAACATGTACCTGATTCTACAACTGAATCAAATCATTATACTTATATTTTGTGACGGTATTTATTGTTGAAAGTGAATTATGTATGAAATGAATAAACATACGCACAAAATTGACGCAATTTATTTCATTTCCACCGTTCCCACTTCCCAGTGTTCCGGAGTAAAGTCGCGACATTAGTAAAACGTGCGACAATTTCGTCGCGTTTAACTTGTAAAGTTATAAAATTGCCAAGACGACGAGAATAACGTAAATAGTCGTGTGTAGTGCTCGCTGGTTCTCTTGTAAAACAGGACATTATCAAGAGGTTGATTACTTTGTACCTACCATTTATTTAAACCTTATTGACCATAATTTAATTATCATGGTACAAATGGCGATTTTAATGCTTAATGTATAATGTGTCAGCTAACAGCTTAGTGATATTATAAACAAAGAAACAGATTGTTACCTAAAAATAAGTTTACAAGTGTACAAGTTTTTTTAGATTTATTTAATTATTTCAAAAATATTATTTAAGGACTACTATTCTGTATTATCAAAAATAATAACAACAATATAAAAATCACCTGGTATAAAATGTATATAATGTATATTCAGGATATCCGACAATGCATAATTTCGTGGCTACATTAGTCGCCTGAACCAAAGCCGCTGCTGATTTACATTCGAGGAATATTCCTGCCATTAAAAGTCACACAAAATAAGTTCGCGGTACCTGTCTACGTGTAAGATATAGAAGGAAATTGTTCGTGGATGTTGCAAGTTGATGTTCGCTGCGGTTGCATTGCAATTAATTCATGACAGGCGTTTGTAACGTCCCTACTAATATTATAAATGCGAAAGTGACTCTGTCTGTTTGTCTGTCTGCTCACTTTTTCACGCCTAAGCCACGGAACTGAACTTGGAAAAGGACAGGATATTTTTAATCGCGAAAAAGTCGCGCGATACACTCGATTTGCACGCGGCCGAAGCCGCGGGCGGAAAGCTAGTTGTTATATAAATATATTTAGTGTTTCATGTTTTTTGTTTTCTTCGGTGTAAAGTTGGTGACAATAAAACCTAAGATAAATAAAGAAATGGACCTATTAAAATCTTGCAAGTTGAAAAGACTAATGTAAGTACCTACCTACTTTATTCAACCACACCTAAAACCGATTGTTTGCTATCGTCTGACTTATCTTGTACCCTTTTCCATTGTCATACGTAATTAGGTATTCAATTTTTGGTATAGGAACGTATATTTTATATATATTTAGATAACCAGGCTTGACAGTCATGGAAGGCTTACCCCGATTTATGGTTTTAGCGCGTTCATTTGCGTCGGTTGCCATAAAATCGCGAAATTCTGTAACAGACCATCATAAAACCAATTGCCACATTGAAAAGCCTCGGAGGCTCGGGAGGCTGAGTCGTAAACTCAATTACTCTGAATAACTCTTTAATTGCTAAGAATAGGCCGTAAAATAATATAGGGAAAGCATTAGGATCAATTTACGCTGCGAATAAATTGTGTCGGAGTAACAGAGAATTTCTCTCTCTCTCTACACATTTAAATATAGAAATACCTGTTGTTAAATTCCTTTTTAACTTAATACAGGTATAATGAAATGAAACTAGAAGTAATCCATAGGAAAAAAGAAACCTGAGTGCTAAAAGGCCTATATAACTCTCACAACGGAGAAAATATAAAGAAATTGGTGAAGTCAATAACGCTGCAGAGTGCGCCAATGAGAGACATTTCTACATTCTCTTAAAAACACTAGGTACCCTCCTGACGTAGTCGATTAAAGACTAAACAATTTATATTTGCACATTGGTTAAAATGGATACACCTGTCACTGGGCAACTTAATTTTGAGAGTAAACATGTTACGGTATTGACGATATTATCGATTTCAAATTCTAAAAAACGAATATTAACATAATACTTAAATTAGTTAAAGGTCTTTCCTGATATTGTCCTTGTTTTAAGGCGTCTTCAAAATGATTCCCTTTATAGACGTAATAAACCACGCTTATCGAAGAACAATAAATTACTTTGTGAGTTGACTTTATAATAGAGAATCATTTAATTATCTAGATACATTGAGATAGTATAAAAACGAGATGTTGTTGAATACTTACTCACGACATCAAATAGGCCGCTCATCAATTTTATTACTAGCGAAATAGATACCCATGTACCTAATATTTAATGGGGTCTACATAATTTCCCTTCTTTTAATGTAAAAAGCTGGTGTAAGTACCTTAGTGCCAATAAAAAAATTAAAGTGACAACTGTAAAATTATAATTGCAAGGCTCTAAAAATGGACGTGTACAAAATTTTCTATTGCTAATAACTAGTATGAACAGATACCCCTATAAATGTTTTAGCACTATTGTTACTACTCGCTAAGAATTCGTAAGAAGATAATGTTCTTATCACCCTTATCAGTGGATCCTCCCTTCGCCGGCCATTGGTCAGCGCGCGGAATTACGCCCCCTGTTAACGATGACCTTTGAGTGTGAGAAAAATCTTTTTTCTCGCCTTCTTGGACTTCTCAACTAAGGGGAGAACAAATATCTAAGATACTATCTCTTAATTTTATGGCTTGAAGTCACTGCACGCGACTAGCATTCTGAATTGCGGGCTTGTTACATTACGTGACCCCTCAGCTTGTTTTTCTGTCAATGACATAAAAAATACAAACGAAAGAAATCAAGAGATTAATAGAAATTAGGTTTTTTTAAGGTTTTAAGATAGCAAACGAGCTGACAGTGCTACTGACCCCTGCCGCCCATGGACATCGTAACAAACTTCGAGTAGGTGTTTTACAATAGTATTTCCGAAAAAAAATAAGTTGTTATTAAAAACTAAAAATCTATTACACACTTAGGTTGTCAGGGTGTCGCAATAAGAAAATACATAATTGCCTTTGTCGCTCTCACATAGGGATGATTTTAATGACATCTTACATGTTGAAATACGTCAAACGCGTATGCTGTAGGGCATGCCTAATGAATTGAAATACATCCATACATACATACCTACACACATACGCTCCAAAACTCTGCCTTCCTTTTGGCGTAGTCAAGTAAAAAGAAACTGAAGTTCCTATAAACGTGTATCGGATAGACACATCAATCATGTTGCAACATTCATGGGCGGTTCGCTTAATGGCGATAATTAATCAGTTTCCACACTCGGCTGCGAAGCGGAGTCGAGCACAGGTGTAATGTGTGGTATAACGAATAATACGCCGGGAACATTAACACTGTTTTCCGGGAATTAGGGCTGTCCCCTGCAACGGGATTTTCTTTTTTCTTAAGCTGGTACTAGTTAACTATTGTACAGATTAGGCAAGTGAAGTGAGTCAGGATGGCAAGCTAAGTTTAATGAATTTTTTTTTACTGTACAGAAATTTGAAATTGTAGTTATGAATAGACTGCATTACTCTTAGACTTTTCGTCGGATAGGAGTCGGAGTTCGCACTGAAAAACCTTTTTGCCATTGACCTACCTAGACGTAATAGATTTGTAATGATTATTTCATGAAATAAAGAATTCTTCCTTCTTCTATGAGTTGCTAGTCATCGAGAAATATAACGAAAGAAAGCTGAAATTACCATAAATTAGGATGTCTTATCCGTTCTTGTTAAATTGCCTGTTAAAGTAAAAATGCATTAATCCGGAATGAAACATTTAGAACTCTAAATCTGGGAAATAGATTGTTCGATGTCGGCTGTTTGAATAGCATTCTGGCTTTTCCCATGTCTCAAAATAAAAAAAAAAACATTATTATTATAAATAGGCAGATAGCTTGCATTGCAATATTGTAGTAAACTAAAATTTGAATTCGACAGCCCTAGTAAAGCCTTTGTCTGCACTCAACGAATTACGGGAAAGGCGAAAATTTAAATACCCGCCGGAACTGTTTTACATGTAAGAGACTAAGAGATGCACTTTGCATGTTATGTGGCGATTAAATGAAGCGAGGCGTCAACGTGCTCTAAAAATTACTAACGTCATGAAAGAATCATAATATGGTCCCGCTTTATGACGATAATTATCGCCTTTCAGTACTTTTAGCACTCTTTGAGCGTTAATTAAGCGTTTGGATTTAAAATGTTGGAAGGTAGTTTATACAACACGAGTTAGTTGAGTATTCAAATTGCCATAAAACATAATTAAGGTAAGTAAGGTACACATGACAGGGTCGTTATAACGTATATTCTTTATGTGTATACAGGTTTCATATTTTTTATAAATATTTTTCCATACACTTGTAGGAACGGCAGCACATCGAGAAATGTCTTTTCTTTAATAGGTACTAATCTACTCAATAGTTAACTAATTTATACAGGGATTAACAATACCTCAAACAGAACTTTACAGCAGTTACCAACTGGGTCCATTTTACTTAATCTCTATAAAAACATGAAAGGATCATGTTAGGTAAATGTTATAAAATTTGAAGTATTGTCGATACTGTAATTGTGTGGATTTTCACATCAGTTCAACATGCTAATCCCCCGTCGGAGTACGTGGAAATTTGAAAAGGCTGCATTCGAAAAAATCTGTGAAACGACAACAAACGAATTTCCGACATGTCAAAGTAAATCTTGGGGCGACAATACGAATGGCAATAAAATCCACCAGCGAATGGCGTCGAGCGGAGATCGCTAAGCTCTGTCCCCTACTACGAGTTTTGCTGTTTGTGTTCGAAAATTCGAACATTCTAGATCTGGAGTTTGGATGTATATGGCACTTTTATTAAAAACATTATAATAATAATCGGTTCTCAAATATAAGCATAAGTGTATCTTTGATACCTATATGAATAAATGATTTTGAATTTGAATTTGAATTTAATACAATTCTTAAAGATTTTCTTACTTTCATAATATTTCTTTTTATGAGTTGCATTTTGAATATTGATAAAATGTATTAATTACCCTGTTCTAAACAAACTTTTTAGAAATTTCTAAGTCAGCTACTAAAACTGTAGCCCCTTAATAAGAATAATAAAAGCATAATTATGAATATGATCTTGATGATAATGATCGTAATACACTATGTACTACGAGTACAGTCGAATTTCGAACAGAGCCACTCTTGACATAGGTATAATAAAACTAAAATTGCTGAGATGAGAACGCTTAATATTGCTCACTAAAAAGAAACCGATAGTAGGGGAAATGGTCTAGCTGTTCAGCAAAGGATTACCTCTAGCAGTTTTTGAGAGGATCGAATAAAACGGTGTAATTTGGCAGATAAGCGGTGGTTTGCCGGCCACGCGCTGGCCTGATACTGATCACCTAATGAGGGTCGTTCGTCCAGTGTCGCCGACGTCGTCTACGATATCGTGGACTAGCTTTTATACGAAAGAACACGGGATTAGGATAAGTATAGAGATAAAGTAAAAAGTAGTAACAGTTATGTACTGATAAAGACAAATGTTTATAGGTAGAACATTGTGTTGGCGAAGATCTAGGGATAGATAGTGTTTTACGTATTTCGTTTACATTGGTGTTTGCATGTAATGTATCGCCAACACAATATTAATAATACATAATAAATGTACCCACATAAAATCTTAGTAAATTATTATTCTGGTACCCATAATTGTGTCTGAACCAAAGATCGAGCTTAGTTCCGAGCGAAAGCCTCGCGGGCATTATTGAAGTCCGTCGCGAGCGCTTAATTTTCAATAGCCGAGGCAGCTTCATGCCTCGCCCCGTGCCCTTGCCTCGTGCCTGCCTCGCCGACCGCCAGGTGGACGCGCCGTATGTAAACTCTGTTTGCTAAACTCCTAGTATTTATTTTAGATTCTATTGTGCTTCGCTCCGACGCTTTGTCGGAAAATAGCCCTCTCGCACACCGCGCTTTGTTAATTTTATTAATACGTGAAACATTTATAAAACGCGACCGCACAAGAGAATTAATGAGTTTTATTGTTTAACAGAGAGTAATGTTCTCGAAATGAAGTGCGCCCGGCGCTTAGATCTCTAAATTCGGCGAGGGTGGCTCGGATTTACTCGTTTTAATTTATATCGTTTACTTTATAATTGCCTTTCCTCTTCTCGTACGACTCAACTTGACGTGGAAATGTCGGGTGAGAGCACCCACACCTGCTGTCTCAATAATAACGCTACGAATCGCTACACAAATAGTTGCGGTCAAGTGGAATTTTCTCCTTTGATAAGTTATTTTACCGGGAAAATTTCGGCGGTCAAGTAATCTCCTTTATCCGGCGAGTTCAAAAGAAGGAATATGTTAGGAATATTTACGTTGATTCTGCGGTTCGACCGCACGTAAATAACTGGCCGTGTGTTCGGGCAACAAAAGAATTTAATAATGCCGCGATGGTTGGGCGGGGATGCGGGGAGCAGCGCCGCCCTAGCCGGTAAGCTTATTATCGCGCCGGCCGGACGAGCCGGGTGAGCCGAGAACCGGGTGAGCCGGTTGAACCGTTTGAACCGGGTCGGGTCGCGCCACCGAGAACATATTTGCTCTGTACACGAATGTCAACCGGCCGAGCTACCGTCGCGGCCCGCTCAGAGTCAATACCCAGAGTTTGTGCGCCCGCTTAAACATTAAAGAGCTTGCAATGTTTAGCGACGACAAATTAAAATAGGCTTTATGCGAAATCTAATTTGCGAAGTAGGGAACCGAAAGCTTCGTTTGAGAACGGGGTACGGCCGTGAGGTAGATGTTTGTATTGGTAATGGAATTAATTCTGCTGTAGATTTACTACAGGTGAAGGCAATGTAAATTAAAACGTTAAACAGTTATTTCTGTGTGAGAATTTGGGACGGCAAACAATATTTTCTAAGATAAGATTTACTTTGCGATCCAACGGTTAGAATTCTTATTATCTACAAAGTTTTAGCTCATTCTATGAGAAAGAAATCAAAAATTCTGTTATAGGTATTTTCTATAATATAAAATTGTCTCGCTTAATGTTTCACTAACCATCATTATGAAAACGGAAAAACCAATTTGTTAGTTTTTTTTCTTTTGTTTGAATTTGCGAAGACTAAGTTCATGTGAAAAAAAAAACTATAAATAATCTGGCATAATCATTAAACATTTGGATGGTAGGTACCTATAATTAAAAACGGCAATATCAATATATTTCAGGACAATATGTTTTTTTTATTTTATTTATTGTACAAAGACTTTGTCGCTGAGCGACCACACAATATGTTCCGGGTCCACTTTTTACTAGTAATTATTATAATTCCTACTTACTACCTTATCTTGTATTGTACATATATCGTAGTTACAACATCCTTGCTTTCATTTAAGTGTAAGCAAAACTATAATTTCCACTAACGCAGAGCAGGAATACAAACATTACGAATACGAATTAATTAGTAACTTATGAATCCTTTACTCCTTTGAAACCGTTAGTTTCCGAACCGTGGTTTCGTCGGGTCATATTTGCCCTAATTTTCCTTTTACCGGATAGCTTTCAGTTAAAATAAACAAACGAAGTAGTGAAGGCTGCAACTAACTCGCATTAAGCGAAACTATATTAAAGATTCAGTGAGGGTTCGTTAAGTTACACCTGACCACAGGAGCGGCGGTGCCGGCTGCGGCCGATTGCTGAATAAGTCAACAACTAGAACGTTACTCAATCGTGTTCTAGAAGAATCTCGACACTCATCATCTATTCTACTACTGATGGAGTAATTAGGGTTGGCAAGAGCCGGAATCTGTCAAAATAAATTGAAAAGTTAATTGAATTTTCTTTGGTTTTTTGGAAAAACTGAAAGAGAAAACCGAATGTAGATAAATAGTGTTAGCTACCTTAAAAAATATTACTAAAATGTAACATTGCAAATATATTTATTGACAAACAGTGCCTTCAAATACATCTAGCGTTATATAGTCTTCTAACTTAATAGTTAGTGGTCGCTAATGCCTATGCGCATTTGCAGCTATAAGGGAATTAAAAACATGTATAAAAACCTAATAAAGCTACACTCAGCATCTGCCCTTAAAACTAAGATAAACAAGAAAATCCAGTAAATACCTAGACTAAACGTTTCAAAGTTTCAGAACGTTACTGTTAATGTTTGAAAATTTGATGATGAACGTAAAGTACCATGGAGTATCGTGGACGGTAACGCCGGCGAGTAGGAGGTCCGTTTATCGGGTTACCTCACCACAAACCACAACCGGTCAAAGGACCGCGCAAAAACCACCCTTTGACTACGTCTTCAAATATTTGCCGTAGCCGCAACCGCGCATTATTTTCCGTATAAACATTAATAAGCTTTTCGAGAAACTAAGGTAACGTCGGATTAATGCTGCTCTGATGTTTAATTCTGTTTCTAAGTAGCTTATAATAAGCTATATATTATACGAAATAGGTATACCACCTAACACTCACCTTTGTAACTTATCTTCAAATCTAAACAGTTTATTGTCGTGTATAGTTACCTACTTAGTTTCGATAGTTACATGTTATTTATAACTAGTTTGTTTAAAGTAAGGTTGATGCAAGTTAATCGGGACCCTCGTGATTAAGCTACGTTTGCCGTCGCGTGCAGATATTTGCTGTCAGTAGATTTAATATTGATAGCGAAGACTGCGGCGTCCCGCACCGAGCCTCGTCCCGCCGCGGGAGTCGTATCACACTGTGTCAACTTGTTTACAACAAATGTATGACACATCTCGCAACTAGTCGGACTAAATATTACCATACTTCATATGACCAGTCCCTTATTCAAAAATTCGTTTACCAAATTCTTTAACGTAAAGACAAAATAATAACTCAAGTCCGCCGGGGATTCCGAAAATCCACCGCGTACCCTTCACTCAAACGGACGGCCGACATGCCAAATTTCATAAATATCAAAGCAGCCCAGAAAACAATTTCTTGCGAATCCACCGTCGGTGTTCACACGTCGCTCCCGTTACCGGCGGCTAACACAATTTTATTGGAGCATAAAAAACGAGCTCATCATGCAAACGCCAAAGTCGTGGGACGTGGCTTGCTCCCGCGGTAAAACAATTTATCTGCATCGACGGAATTACGAGCGGTGTGCTGTGAATAAAATATGTCGCCGGCTGTCACTCGAACGACGACGTCTGTGTGTCTGCCGCGGCGGGCGCGGGTGCGCAAGTATCCACGGAATAAACTTGTACGTTACGTTAAGTGTTTCCTGTTCTCGTGTTACGTTATGAAAATGCTAATGTTAGTCAGTTTTCATGCAGTTAGAGCTTGCTTCAGGCGGATACGCATGCGTTTAGTGGAATGGCCACCTCTTAAAATAAGTAATGGATTAGTTGCTTTCACATAAATTGTCTACTATTTCGTCGAAAACAAAGATTCTAAGAAACTAAACATGGACGAATACAGCAAGCAGTATTTAAGATACCGTGAAATTTTTAAAAGTATTAGGTGTTAACTATTATTTAGTCATCGGTTATCTACGCTAGTGGAAACATTTATAAAAATATTGTTAGCGCAAAAGATAACAGCCGGCATAGATAATTTTCATCGTAACATGCCTTGTGGGAGCTGTGATCCCAAATTTGACATGTGACGTGAACCGAAAAAATTGGGCCTCGAATACATCTTACTATCACAGAATAAAGCACAGCAGAAAATTCACAAAGGTATTAAACTGGATCTTGAATGAATAATTTAATAATTTAGATGATTTGCGTTTTTTTGGCAATTTTTTTTACGTTCATCCCGTAGGCTAGTTGTTTTTTTTTCTTCCATATTTTTTCTTTCTTGGCCAGCTATTGGCCAAGTGATATAGATATCCATGGGTGCACATCACCCATCCCTTAACGTATCTCGACTCGGCCACTCGTTGTTAAAAATAAAAGTTCTGAACCGGATAAAAACTTATGTTACTGCATACTCTGCTTAGCCTGCAAGTCTTAAGATTTACAATTAAGTACAAAAACTTACTAGTAGTTACAAAGTAACTATAAAACTAAATTTAAAAAATAATAAAGGTAGGTATTGAAGGTCATGCGAATGTTTGTTCTGTGGTCAGGAATGTAGAAATTCCCTCATATTTTGCAAGTCGTAGCTCGGAATAATACGTCCGACGTGGACAGGCGCGCGTCATAGATGTGATGCGTTCTCCGACTCTCCGTTAGACCAATTCCAGTGGGATGAATGTTTCGTAATATGAAAATTGGGTATATTATCTCGTATCTATGGTACGTGTTGTTGGTGGTTTGTGGTTATTTCTAGCATTTGTGGTGCTTTTTAGATGTTTATTTTCCTATAGAACAGTTCACGTTTGTTTTAACTTCAGTTCCAATACAATTTTGTGACGAATCATTGTTACTAACAGAACGCCAAAAAACAAACAAACTAGTACTTAGGTATTATAGTTCTCGAGTCTCAATTAGTTACTATATTTTGTCTGCATGTATCAAGCAGAAAATAGCATAACAATTTTCTCTTTTTATAGATATTAGCCTATCATTTTATGAATTCAACTCGTAACCGTCCAAAAAGTCATCACAGCTTGACTTCACAATTCTTCGTGCAATCAAATCATTGAATTTCCAAGTTAAATACGCGGAGACAAAATGTATTTTCCGGTTGATCGGACCGCGCCTTGAATGACAAACAGTCGCGCGGTTCACCTTCCCAGCTTCCCTTCGTTATAACATTAACTTTATACGAATCTATTCACACTTGAACACTAAATTATCTGCATTCACATTATGATAAATACTTAGTTGTGATTTGCGACTGCAAAACGTGTGTGTATGGGCAAAAACTTTTCCTATAGGTACTTGCTTAACACACTTAAATCCTACTAATCCTTCAAGCTTTAACCGTTGAACGGATTAAGTTGCAACTTGGCACACAGATAGTTTGCATCCAGGAACAGTACATAAGATAGATTTTATCCCGATTATAGGTTCCCTTGAGATACATTCAATATTTTTTAACTACTCTTCTGCGGGCGAAGCCGCAGGCATCGTCTTGTTAAACATATAAGTAGGTATATACCTACTCAGTACTAATATTTACCTACATCATAGTAATCAGAAAAAAATAATTACGGTTACTACAGACGATAATTAATAAAATATTATTATGTAGTTAATTAAGTCTTGAAAATTCAACAAAAGAATCAAGTGAAGGCAGCTGAAAAGTTCAGTAAAACAACATCGTCTTGCGAATTAACACTTCAATTCTAACGGAGTGTGGCTCAGCAAGTTTGATCTGAGGACGAACGTCGAAAGCGGTTGAATATTGATAAAATAAATATTGGAACACGTGACCGAAGTGCGCCGCTTGCCTCACTAAATTTGCCTTTCAATTGATGACTAAATGATAAGTTCAACATTGTAGTACTAGTATTATGTGATGTGTGACTGTATTTGTTCAGTCCTGCCGCCCTTTGATATATGGATGAATCGTCAGTGTTTTTTCAGCAAACAATTTTTGAAGAAGTAAGTATACAAAATAAAATGAGGTTATCTGATTAACGGATTTGAAGACATTTTCTAATGGACTTTATCCATCTTAAAACCAATCTTCCCTTCTTTGATGCTGAAGTTTTGACGCTAGTTTGACAACGACTTGAAGCGAAGTAAATGACCATCGCCTTTCATAGCCACAGCGACAGCAAAGTTTTCAGCGGCGTTTTGCTGGCCAAGAATCTATCACCAAGCTGTCGGCTTCTGTTGCCTCTTAA
>LGAG01000038.1:866802-884561 GCA_001278395.1 Lerema accius | reverse complement strand
GTTAAAACGGTTAACCTGTTAACCCTTTTAACAGGGGGTTAATAACCGATACATTTCGATTATTAACCTAACCGAAAAGAACTCTGGTGAAATTACGCATACATCATAGTTATTTTTATCTAAATTCAATAGAAGTTCTCTTATTAATTGTTAATTAAGTACAATTATTAGTCTTATTAACTTCTTTACATCTTAATATATAAAAATACAGATTAGGTAGGTAGGTACGTGTGTTAGTCACCTCCAACTCCTCTTAAACGGTTCGACCAATTGTAATAAAATTTTTGAAAGGTATATTAGATGGAACGAGTATAGTTTCGAGTCACAGTTGGACCCAGTAGGTAATGCTATTGTCTAGATAATTCAAGGGACCAGCCAAACTATTAGAGTTATTGAAACGTGGTCATAGCCAAAGGTCAGGAGTAGGTACCTCATACATAGTTCAACTTCCTTCTAGTTTCCAAATAACATCTATCTAAGTATATTTTTTTCCAAGGCGGAATTCTTCCTACGGGTAGTACCCGGTTACGTGATATGTGGGATTTTGAGTAACTAAATACCTCAATGTACCGTGGAGTACATAACAATTATCTACTATTAGGGCGTAAATATAACTTGGACGTCTACTTCATACGTAAGAGTTATAGTCGCCTACCTACTCGTATATTAGTAGACCTAGAAGTTATAATACTTTGTAGGTACAGGGATACTTGTGAAGTGTAAGGAAACACTTAGATTTTTGTAAATTAGATAAAGATAGTAAAATAGCGATTGAAGTGTTGATTGAAAAAACGCCAATTTTAAAGCAAATAAGGGAAATGATTATTAGGGATAAATGACTAATTTCGTATCAACATTATTTTTCATCGTAATATAAGATATAACAATTTCGTAGGAGGTTGTCAATTAGCTAGATATTAGAAGCAGGCAGCACGTTCCGTATGAAGTAACACTAATCCGGCATGCAACGGTCAATTTCGCCGTGAATGAGTCTACGGCGGAGGCTTTTGTGCCTTGTCCTCGGTTCTAATTGAAACTATTTTGGACACAGGACAATGCGGCATTGTCCGCGTGTCCGGTGGTGTTTGCCGCCTTTATTAATTCAGGTGGGCGTGGTCGGCGGTGGGCGGGGCCGAGGCGGGGCGTGGTTAAGCTCCGCCCAGTCGCGCGGCGCAGTCGTCTGGTTTCACCAGTTTCGCGCCACGATCCTCAGTCGGTCTACTGACGCGACGTTCGCTACTCATCTCTGCGCGAACCGAAACTTTGAACTCTCGTAACATGCATTAACTTCGTAAATTGTAAAGCGACGAGTGCCTCGAGTTTTTACTGATTAACGGTCAGTGGTGAAGGTGTGCGACGGTGGGCGTCGGCGGCCACACACTAGCGACAAACGTACACGACCACACACACACGCAAAGTGAGTTCTAAACTTTTTACATTTAGTCGTAGATGATTTTTACATGACGTAGTCGATGTAGTATTTTCCTTAATCCATCAGCAACTTGATTTTTCAACAACTTTTTAGTTAGCACACACTGTTATTAAAAAAAATATGATAAGTTTTAAATTGACCACTTATAGAGAAGTTGATGTTTGTCAATTAATTTGAGAAATCTTTATTTTATGGCAAACATGTCTAGATGAATATTTTATTGGCACAAAAAAACTTTGGAACCAATTAAACACCTATAGATGTTGTTTTCATTGAAATACCTAAAAAATATTTTTAAATTATAAAAAAGTTACGAATTATTCAAGACTAATTTATTAAAGTTAAATTGCTTTTTGGATAACATTATTTTAATGAATTTAACAAAATCATCATAATGTGATGTTACCCCGTTAGAATTTTTTTTATGTTATAAAAAGTCAGAATTATTGTATAAGTTCTATTATTTATCTAATACCGAATTTTGAACTTTGAATTGGACATTGTTACTAAGTTTTATTTCAACTCATCAATTTTAACATGAATACTTTTTACAAACTTTTTTTTTAATGCTTACAAATAAACACCATTATCTTATTCTTGCATAAATCTCTTCTTATAAAAAGTTACGTTAAATTCCAACCATGATCTTACATTTCTAATTTGGCAAATAGTTTTCGTAACAAAAACCTTACCAAGCGCGACAGCGACATTGGGAATCAATTCAATCAATCGTCATCTATCCACATACGATGTCGTTGGTTTTTATTCCGGGATAAAAATGCCCGCCCAAACCGTGTCCCGCCCGCCCTGTCGAATTATTGCCGAAATTGCCAGGATTTTACGTATCTTTCTTTCGTGAAAAAATTTATATAAAAGAGAATTTTGTCGATCTCTTCACAATGCAGTAATTTTGAACAGTCTACAAATGATCCATTCTTTGAGGAGACATTTTACATTATATTGATTTTTAACAAATTCCTAAATTACACTAAACTTATAGATGTAATTATGTAACATAAAGAGTCATATACAGGCCTATTTTAAATAAAATATTAATAAAAATACCATTACCTTAGCATGTACGAGTACAAATGTTTGTAATTTTTAGCCATGGTTCGTAAAATATTCGTGAATGTAAAATATTGAGTGACTTCTATTTAAAAAAAAAATAACATATTTCATATGAAAATGGTTAATAGTTAAAAAATTCGTAATATAAAAAAAAAAATAAAATAAAATTATTAATTCATTACCGGAACTATCTATTTGATTCTTGATAAACTTCAGAAAATCAAAAGCGGCAAAATAAATACATGCTTTAATTATGAATTATAAACGCACCCGCACACTACAAATTTTGAAATTTAAACACGTTCTTATTAGAAATCAATCGTATCGGTTTTTCCGCGCTCGGGATAAATTTAAACCCGCCCGAACAGTGTCCCGCAGAACGCTGACACACTGAATTCCGTTTTATCGTGCGATCTTTTTATGCCAATAGCCCAATTGTATTCCCTCAGATTGCGGGCTGCGGTTTGCTACGACAGAAAGGACGATTGGACAGTTGAGTTTTTATTGTTATTTAATATACGAACGGATTTGTGTGTTATTTAGCGATTTCTTGTTATTTTGCAGTAGGTATTTGCAGCAACAACATAATGTGATCGGTTTATATTATGTCTGTTAGTTAAAAGTATACAGTAAGGGATCTGTTGCTTATTCAAAGTAGGTACCGTTATTATTGCATCCTTTTGATAATGAAAATATTGCAATTTTTTTACCTATTTTATACTTATGCTCATAATATTTTTTCTACGATAACTATCTGCAGGTACGTGCCTACACAGTTATAGATATCGGTACAATTTAATCTTCAAAACTATTTTTCAATATAAAATCCTCTATTAAATAAATTTGCGTCTACATATACCATTCTAAAAAAATTCTATCTTTTCTTAAAAGTCCCAAAATGTAACTAGGTATTGCGCGGTGTAATCTAAAAGGTTTTCTTGGAAGACAAAAATGTGTCCCGCCCTAACGGTGTTCGGTATTCGGCGCCGGGCCGCGGTGAGCGCCGACAATGTGCCGCAGGTTTTATTAGCCGCGATCTTTTATGCCAATTTCGATCGCTTGCTCGTTCTGGTACTCCATTGAGGTGATTTACGGATATTGAGATCTCGTTCATGGTTTGCTTTCTTTACGACCTTTCACATTAAAGTAAGTTTCCTTTAGTATTTTTAAAGTAATGATATGTATAGATATAAGTATGAAGGTAATATGTAATTGTAACGTAATCTAATAGTAAGAAAAAATACTTAAAATAAAAAAATTATAAATTAGGCATCGACAAGGGTTTTTTTATCGGTACCAATGAAACTGTGGTGTTATACAAAAAAACACAAAATATAGAAAGAAAGCACTAACACCAAGTTAGCATTCAAATCATGACGCATCATAATTTTTTCGACAGATGGCAGTGTCAACGCTGTATCTGGCAATCTCTTAGGAAAAACTATAAAATTAAATTGGTTAAACATCAGCTTTTTAAAATATACACATAAAATTAACCGTCAATGCCACTCAAGGACTTTAATAACATCAAACGCTTTACCAAATAGTTACTATCAAAGTTACCTTTACGCCAATAGCAATAATAATAAGCAAAACAATACTAACACTGTCGAAAAGCACAGATTCTAATGCAAAAAGAGGATTTGCACTGTAGAATGACGTTTAATGGTGGACAATATCGCATGATGCTTTTCTACGCGATAACAAAGCGTCCTCGTTAGCTCAGAAAGATAACTACTAACAACACTCACTGTAACCTATGACTTTGTTCGATATTTAGCGAGAACTTCGTGATAGACACCTTGAATGGCGTACCATACTGGCTTGTATGGTCATCATTTAAATTATCATCAGTGATGTTGAATAATAAATGTAATGTATAAATATACTCAGGTACACGTTTCGTATCTACCTGACTGATTTTAGTATGAAGGAGCTGCGCTTGTATATATTCAGTTTTTCCATAAAAATGTAAAGAATTTACGCTAGAAAAAAACACACTATATCATAGCGTCACAGGATTATATATAAGCTGTAGGTGTCATGGACATCATAAAGTAAATAAAGAAAACATGTTTTTTTTAATTAAGATTACGTACCTATGCCTACTAAAGCTTAGACTTTGAGTTCGGAGTTCCCTTAGTTTTCTTAAAATTTATTTTATTTTAAGTATTTCAATACCTATCCTTAGTTTTAATAATATTGCAATCCATTAAAACTTCAAAAGTTAAGCTATAATTACACTGTTATTCTTTAATGCACAACCATTAGAGAGACGCGTCGCGCGTCATGCGTCACGCGTCTGCGGCGTGCGTCATGCGGCGTGCGGCGACACAAGAGCGTATAACGACCCGTCGTTATCGGTATCCAACCTCATTATCCGATGCTATCGCCGCCCTACAAATCGTATTCGCCTTACTATACATAATTATGTAAAACTTTTCATAACTCGTACTCGTATATAGTTTAGTTGGATGTAGGTAGGTGCTTGCTAGGAATTCGTTTTTAAACGGAGAGTATTCGAGGTATTTTTTTAAGGAAACTGGTGCTTTATTAAATAAATAATGGTTTAAATTGAAAGATGCCCTAACACGTAAGTCAAGGTTTTAGTAATACCTGTTTTATATCTAAGCGAATTCTGCTTCTATAGGAATGTCTGTAAGTAAATAATAATATAACTTATGTACATATAATTTTTTTGGAAATTAAATTTTTTTTAATAGATTAGACACGTAAAAAATTTTTTTTTTTTAAATAAATTAGACATGTAAACAATTTATTGCTGATGCAACCTACTAATAAGCAAACTTATTAATTTATTCTATAATTCACCAAATGATTCAACAATAATAATTTTGTAATTATTTACTTTTACTTGCGTGTAAGTAACAAAAAATAAGGTCTCGGTACTAAAATTGCAAAAAAAACATATCTATAATAAACGCTAGCTAAAGTTAAACACAGTTTAACCGGCACGACTGTTTAACCATTTTCCGAGCTGTCATCCGCAATTAAGTTCGCAGTCGACAAAAGTAGCAGCACAAAGGCAGTAATTTGAACTTAGCGGTGTCATTTGTCAGTGGATACCTTAAATCAGCGCGTGGTGTTGTTTCCTAGTAACAAGCGGCCGTAAGGATTCAGCCAGCATTATAACAGATGAGGAATAAAAAGCAGTGCAAATGATGTTAAATGATCGCTTCGAACGGGCGGTGAGGACGCTACTGGCCACTAATATTTCTATAAAAAAGTAAGGAAAATCTAAAGCCTACTTTAAGTTTCTGTTATGGCAAAGAATCCAAGAAAGGATTTAAGTAAGTAAGCATTTGTTCTACACGCAAAAGATGCATAATATAAAACATCAAATCTAACAACTAAATCCATTTAATATATGTATAGTCAAAGTACAAAGTATTAACCTTCCTAAGACATGATTCGATTATAAATTGTAATAATACATTTGTGTAAAGTCACCCCATTTGAAAATTTTATCACACCTCGCACGAGTTAGCTAGTACATCTCTGCGAGTTACATAGCTTAATGACAGTTTATGAATGAATAACAGATCGGTTACGAATGGTTAGCACGGGATGTGTTAGTGCGGACGCCTCGTTACACTCGTTAGGAGCCGATCGCTCTGATTCCGAACCACCGCCAGTACAGAGTAGCGGGTGAGACGCTGCCTTTTACGCTAAATTCGTTTTTGTAGTATCTACGCTGCAATTGAATTTTATGTTTATGGACAGTGTTTTTGTTTGGAATGTTTCTTTAATAGTTTTTTGTATGCTAGATAAAGTTATTGCCTATGGAAGTTAGGTACTAAATGACGAAAAAATAATCTCCGCTGTATTAATTTTACTAACTGCTCTGTCATCTAGTTCTTATTATTCTACAAAATATTGGTTTGGAAAAAAATCCATTATTTTTCCGGCATATAGTTGTAAAGTATCGATCAAAAAATTTTACCTTTAAACACGTTGTTAAGATAACATTTCACTGTAAAATATTAAGTAGGATTTCTGTTATCTACGGAAACAATAGAAAAAAAGTAAATAAAAAATCGCTCGTCTGCACTGACTCCGCAGGCGATTGGTTTAGTTAGCAGTGCGCGTCGCGCCTCATTTGCTCGCCGCTGTGCCGCGCCGCACTACCGCAGCCGTACGCCGCAGCCGCATGCCGCACCGCGACTTTGTCACCACTCTTTTCAATCCAACAGTTTCTATTTCCACTAATAAGTCTGTGTAAATGTGGATCGCGTTAGCTGCGTTTATGGTGAGCGGTTTTATGCAAAATGATGTGGTGTGATTATTGATTACTATTGTATGGTTTAATGCTAGCTATTCTAGAGGGATATTTAGATTAAACTTTGTTTTAGTTGAGAGAAATTTGAAATAATTTCCATATCGATTGCAAAACTATTATCTATTATTTTACTTGACAACTGTAACTTCTATGACTATCTAGAGTATTAATATATGAAGGATCTCCGATTCGATTTCCGACTGAAGTAGATATTTGTGTTATAGATAGGTACATATTTTTCTCAAGATGTTAAAGTCTAGATAAATATTTCATTTCTTTCTTATACCATCTGCAACAAAGCGAATCCTAGCGTAATAGGTGTGACTTACGCATACTTTTTATACTCCAAAAAATGCCTGATCCTATAGTATGTAACGGAGATCTGTTGAGGTTAGTCGAAGTCATCTCAGTCGTCAGCTATCGCTTGCTTGTAGTAAAACGTCGAAGCGTCGCAAACCGTAAGGGTTTGTCATTAAAAGCGCTTAATGATCCCTTAATGAGTACGCCCGCGGCCCATTGCACGCTGCCGCCTTCAGTACCGCTTGTGCCATGCCAGAACGAGGTACAAAATGAAGGAATTGACGATGTAAATCATCTTTTAAGAATTATATAGGTACTAAAAATTCAGAAAATGTAGAGTGTGAATTTGGAAACTAAATAGAAATAAGATAAGAAAAAGCAAATCGTGGGTTCTATAGTGAATTTTAAAAGCTACTTTTCACTAACATTTAATTTATCTAAATGTCTCTTTCTTATAGTTCAATAGGTATCAGAGAATCGTATCTACTATTTAAGTAAACCATACTTTAGAATGAGAAAGCAATAGCGTAGCCAAGTTAAGCTAAGCTATAGCTAGCTATGATATAGCATAGTCAATAAAAAATAAGAAAAATGTAACTCCATTTTTCCACTCTTTTATACCAATTATTTTATTCAAATTTCAAAACAACTAAACTTAGCCAAACGTCAAGCTACACGTAAAAGTCATTGACACTAAAAATCAAAGTTTACTTGTGTAAACAAACAAACGCATTTAGGTGGTGACGTCGACGTCGAGTTCCCGTGGTAAGCAACAATCGTCGTGCGGCTGCCTCTGGCGGCCCATTAAAAATAATCGATGCTTGCGAAATATCGAGGGCTTTCCACTAATGATATCGCACGGAAAACAAAGCGAACGGGGTCGCAGCCTCATGTTGACACCAGGGATGTACGCAGCGACGCGGTCGTATCCGTATCTGTTACGATCAGGTATCCGAAAGTCTCCGGACTACTCTTATCCTTAGTAGATAAACGTTAACGATACTTATCAGATGTTTGGACCTGGAAACATGAAAAAAAATATCAATATATTTTTTAACTTTTTCAAAATGAATCCGTTTCTAAAATATTCGATATGAAAGTAGTCATATCTATTGTATTATCTTATTTTGGATGAGATTCCGAAACTATGTTGTAAATGATATCTTATTCGGATTTATCTATAAACTTCATTATTTAAAGATTCTTTTATATCTATTTAATCTTATATTGGAAGAACATTTGTTGTTTTTTATTATCATGTTTTTAGTATAAAATAATTCGAAATATTCATAACCGTATGGAGATCCGTATTGCTATTAACCTGACAGCCCTAGTTCGCACTGCAGGTCTGATCATTTGGAAGTTGAAGTCTAAGAAGTGAAATTTTTTTCTGGTGTATTTAATTTGAACTAAATAACGTAGCTTTACTGTTAAACTGTAGGTATAATACTTATATTTACTGTTAAAATATAATTTATAAAAAAATATAATTCAATAATGCATATTTATTAATATTATGCTTACGAAAGTAACCAGACATATTCAGTATGTGGCGTAAAAAAATATTGGCGAGCAACATAAAGTTATACTGCGTGCATTCAAAATGTTCTCATGTTCAGTGATGTGAAGAAAATTTCATACTGTAGACACAATGCGTTAAACAGAACATACCTACTCGTACAGTAGCGGCAGCTTTATTCCCGAAAATATGGACCGATTTTACAGCAATATAAGTGAAGTTTATTTTCAGGATTCCGTGTTTAATAGGTTAATTCACGTGAAAGATGTTTGCGGAACGCCGCCGAGCCGCGCCCCGCCTTGTTTTTCTTCCAAATGAAATTATTGCGAGAATAAAATATTTTACTGTCTGTCAATTTGCCGGGTTCACCCCGTCGAAACGTTCCGTCAGATATTAAGCAGAGGTTAAAATTTTATTTGCTCGGAGTTATTGCCTGAATGCCAACGTCTCGTGATGTTGTTAAATTCTCTTCGGTGCCAGTATCGGGATCGTTCGTGGCCCATTATTGCCTGATGTAAGACAATGCTTACAAATAGAACAAAATGTGAGCATTTATTTATTGCGCCGTGTTATATTGAGGGATTTGCAGAGCGAATGAACGCTATGCTGCAACGTAGGTAAGTTTATTAGATTTTAGGTTTGACCAAAGAAGCTCAAAAACTATTAAATGACTTTTGTATCTATATGTGTATTTTTATAGTCCTCTTATATGGGTTTTACAAGATTGCTTTGATTTCATTACTAATTCGCGCAAGTCCCTATGATATGACCTAGTGATAGCCAATAAAAATAAGAACACAATAACAACAAGAAATATTAAGTATGATTTTTTTTTTAATTTCAAGTAAGTATTGCTTATTTGGTAATATTACATAATTTCAGTTCGATATATTGTCCTCTTTCTGATTGTTTTATTAATTTTGAAAAGTACACTGTTATGTAAAAACAGGAATAAAACTTTAATTTAAAACTTCCATAATAAATTCGACAATATTATGCAAAGTTAACAGGATAGTTAGAGAGGATGGATTTGAATGAATCTGTGGTAGGAACGGAGTTGTATGCAAGAGAGCTGATGTAATTGGTGCATTGTAGGCGGGCCGGGGCCGCATCGTTAGCCTTTCTTTCGTAGACGCGGTTTTGTCCGGACTTGCTAATTAACTATGAAATTAATTGATGCTGCAAAGTTTCCGAGTGAAACTTGAATTAATTGGCACGTCCGACTTCAGTCTAATTAGGAGCCTGAGGCTTTTCAGCACCGCGCTCGTTGAAACCGTGAAAAACACATAAAAGTGTTGTGAGCGAACGGTTTGTGCGGAAATTCTCAATTATAACCATGGGTGCATCGCCTCTAATTGCGCGTGCTCTTTATGCTTTTATGATATCGGTAAGCCTGCTTTATCCCAAATTAAAAATACCGTGATACAAGGATCGCCGTGTCTACATCTGCAATTCTGATTGAAACGATGCAATTGCAATTCAGCATAACAACAAAATAAAGATAACATAATTATTGAAGCAAATGCTATCGTAGCTATTATACGCAAATATCGGCATTTGTGATCAGTTTTTTGTAAAATATCTAATTTGTATGCTATATCTTCTCAATTCCCTATAGTAGAAAACTAAATCGAACAAAAATGTTCGTATTTCCTACAATCGAAATACGAATCCATAATAAACTTTTACTGATTTTATCTTTTTATAAAAAACAAAATCGTAATAAGACAAACAATTCAAACGCCTAATTATTTCGTATACAATATAAATGCAATTTATAACATCGATAAGGGAGGAGGCTTTGTCCCGGGGCGAGGAACCTCCATAATTATCATACATTAAGAATTATCCGAAATGACCGTTCCAGTTAGTGTGGCCACGTTTGAAATAATAACAGGATTATAGCTATCCGAATTTAAGTCTTAATAGATACGACAAAAATCTGCACTAGGCTTTATAAAGCTTATGACCTACTGAATACTATAATCTGTTAAGCCTTCTAATCAACGAAAGGAGGCTATGACCAGCACCCTCCCTCCTAGATGATAGAAGTCTATGACGATAGCAGCGTTCTCTATCCTCCATACTGTAAAATCGAGTACATTTTATATAGGAGAGTTCCGAGAATTTAATGTTTACATTTGAAAACTACCAATTACCTACATCTACGAGTATTTTACAGATAAGATAGAAAGCTTTTGAAATTGGAACAGACAAGATTTAAAAATTGAAAGCTTTTAAAAATGGAATTTACCCTGACAACGACTGACTCATTACGGAAAATCTGGACATCCTGTACAAATCTCTGTACCTGGCCACACTAGTTCCAATACTCATAATTACGGGTTGTCGGTAATACCAAGACGCGTCGGCCGCAGTAACGAATAGCTCCATCCTACTAATGTTTAATAAAGAAAGAACGAAAGTAGGAATTAATACATGTTTCGTGTAATTCGATATCTTTGTTATGATGAATCACATTTTTATTATCGTTGTGTTAATTGGGTTATTTCGGACGTGTCTGATTTGTGTTGTGTAATCTGACGAGCAATTAATTTTGTAATGTTTTTCTTTGTATAATGAGTGTGAACATGAGAATTATAAAGCAATGGTTTTTGCTGAAAAATAAAATACAGTTTACTTGAGGCTGAAGCATAATTACCTGTTTATTAAATTCTCATTCATTTTCTTACACATATTTTTTACGTAAAGTTTAGTCAATATAATGTGTGTGTCAATTGTTCTGATTTTTCTAAAGCCTGTGATGGTTGATTGATCATAAATCGAAAAACTATTAAGGTCCCAAGTAAGTTATTGAACTTCAAAACCACTTTTTAATCGACTTCAAAGAAAAGGAGGAGGTTCTCAATTCGACTGTATTTTTTTTTTAATATCTCTACTCAACTTAGTTCACTGTCTTCTAATAATACGGTACATCGTACAGTTATTATTTCTGGTCCCATCTATACCTGCCTACTTGAATAGCGAAATTATAAATTCCGTGACGAGGTCTCAATAATTCTGTGTGTAAATATCCGAGATACAAATATTTTCGCGCACCGCTACAAGGTATTTATTTCAAACGGGTGCAATCAAACCGGAATAAGCCTGTTGGGTCTTCTCGCCTCTCTGCACTAACTGAATGGACGAATTGTATATGGTATTTATATTTTTCTTTACTCAAATATAACGTTTACTTTATAGTATTTAGTATAGTCGGCTGTGCTTTATTATTTACCACTCCAATCTTGTTGTCCTTATCAGCAGTTCTCAAACTTTGTGTTATCCATCGCTGTCCGTCAGTGGGCCAAAAATGAGCCCGGAGTAAATAAGCGGTTGTTATGAGGACACACAGTAAGGTTATCAGGCCTTTTTTAAACCTAATTTATTAATTAAAAATCTTGATAATTCAGGTTATTTGTAAGAAGGATGTTTCCAATACAAATATATTTTTACACCAGACTAATTTTAGTCGGAGCTCCGTCACACCCTTAATTCTAACAGTGACGAAAATACGTTCAAGTTCAAATAAAGATAATAATACAAGGTACCTGTCCATGTGTGCCATCTATTGTGTTTTAAACTTTACAGTTTACACCACCTTTAAACATTGAATGTAATATTTCTAATTAGTAAAATTAATGTTTGACCAAACCACGTTGAAATTAAGTGGCGACGTAATCCAAGATGCACTTACTTAACTTATTCACTCTGAACTTTAAGATGCCAGCATTATAATCGAACAGTAATATAGGTAAAGTGTCATTCGGTTTTCCAGTTAAAACCCCTAAAACATAGATCACAAATTGTGTATACTTATGTACAAAATGCGTAGCTATAACCACTGCATCGGTAGCGGCAGCGAGGTGTCGGGAGCAATATTTTTATGATATTTTCAAGTAATTCCTCCCCACAAGTCGTCGTCGAGTGACCGTTAATGACCCGTCCGGCGGCGTCCGGCTAGTATTGCAGAATCACCTCGTTAGCGAGACGAGAGCCCATTGTCACGATAAAGAGTTCTCGATTCTTAACGCGCGATTCCGCGTTTGCGGTTTGCGGCTACGACTTACGATTGTGTGCGACTATTAAAATTTATTGCTTGGGAAAGGTAAGATTTTATGTAAAATCAAGCTTTCATTCAAAGATTAGGTTCAATTTACAATCGATTTAATAGCAAAGGAAAATGCTCTATTTTCATAATTATTTTCTGTAATTTTGTAGAATCTTTGATTAGATAATTTGATTTAATGATAATGCAGTAAAATGTCATCAAATTTGTAGCAGTTCAAAAACGACGCTGATGTCTGCCTTTGCTATACATCGACAACAACTAAACATTTTTATTTTATTACGAATTTTAATGTTTAATATCCAACCAAATTTAGTTACAATTGCATTAAAATAATTTGCAAATCTTACCACAATTATTACACCTGCAACACATGCAAGTCGCGTTGCTCGGAAGCGAACCTTAAGAATCGAGATAATGCTCTTTCGTATGCTTGTACTCGAAAACGCTTGAGACTTCAATAATTGTGTAAAATAAAATAATGACGCGGTTTATTTTGTAAGTAATTGCTAAAAATAGAATTTGT
Organism: Lerema accius; assembly: GCA_001278395.1. Lineage (NCBI taxonomy): Eukaryota > Metazoa > Arthropoda > Insecta > Lepidoptera > Hesperiidae > Lerema > Lerema accius. The sequence continues at coordinate 871,344 of LGAG01000038.1, read as the reverse complement.
AGCGTGTTTGTGATTAAAATAATCAGGATCTGCCGGATCTACTTGTTAGCGAGTTTAATTGCGAATGCGGAGCATTCATTATAAGTTTTATCGTTATTTCTTACGACTTTTTATTAAACACGTTTCTTGTTATGGCTTACATGATTCTATTCATAGAGTACGAGCCTTTTGAATTTATTTCAATGTCTCCTAATTATGCTTCTCGTATTTTAATGGCGATATAAAATTAAATGTTAGTGATTTAAACTTGTGATATAAAGTTTTAATAGTTCGTTAAAGTTATTGCGGGAGGTTAATATTTTATACCTCTTGTAACCTACATATCAGATGACAAGTGCTACGTATCGCAAGTTTTAATATAATTAACTCAATAAATGAAAACCTTTGGGTAATAATATCTTTTAATTACTTGCTTATAACATTAAATTAAAATAGCTTTTATTCAGAAAACATGTTTAAGCTCGTGAATTTTACAACAGCGTTAACTTTTAAAATATGTATGTATTTATATTTTAAAAGTCAATATCGCACAGTTGCTAGTACAAAGCACACGCCACAGAAGTTTCGAACTATTATTGCATTATTAGTAACATTTGGCGACCTTAACCTTCTACACGAAATGGCACTTAAATTTCAAATGACACAGCACTACGACTCGTAACAACAATAACATAAACAACAATAAGCCATTAGAGAACTTGTGGAAATTTTCCGGTTATTTTCGATTCACACCGATTGTTACGGTCGACTCGGTCATTCGAGCGGTGGGTTATAACTCGGCTCGAGTGCGACTCGTCGAGTGGGGTCTATGGCCTATGACGCCGCGGAATGGAGTATTTGTGGTATATTTACGATCTATATAATACGAGAGATTTATTGGGTGCGCCGTAATTAGCGCTCGGATTTACTTCGACCGAATGCAGTGAGCCAACTTTTTAATACAGATTTATTAGCGCTAATGAGACATCTCAGCTTACCGAGTTAAGCTGGTTGCTTAGACGCATATTTATCGTAGTGTCTCGTCTTGTTTTTATCCTTGCGGTATTGCTAAGTAAAATCGATGTTTATCTGTCATAAATTAGTATAAATATGGCGGTGGGCGAAAGGGCCGGCGCCGCGGGCGCGCGTAAATCACGCGCAACCGCTTATTAAGTTGTTAGGCCAGCCATGTTGTGGCCCACGCGTGCCCGTGCGATGTGTCCACGCCCTTATGTTTGTGCTAGCTTACAATCTTGTATTCCCTGTTATATTACAATGCTATCATTATTTATTTCTCTTAGTTTCAATTTGTTATACGTGTCGGCTCGCTATAAAATGTTTTCCAAGTATTGTACCGATGTAATACTCGACTTAATTGCGGCTGTGATATTGATATACGACCCTTGTTGTTATGATGGCTTTCTTAAAATTAAGGCTTGAGTATTTTTGTTTTTAATTAATATAATATCTTAATTACGTTTATTAAGTAAATAGTTGTTTCGTTGTCTTCATCGTTGATACTCTATTTCAGATAAGCAGCTGTGCGGAATCGTTAAATGTAGAGCTATAAATCGATTTTATGAATTCATTCTAAATTTGTACAATTTAAACAGCATTGAAATCATCAAAACTTTTCCCGATTAAATTGACCGAAATCCGAAAAAAATACAAAAACGTAATACCAATATTTTCAGTACCTATCTATTCTTGAGATGTATTTCATTTACTACCACGTCGTGGTCCAAACGATTCGTGGTAACCCTTTGCCATTTAGCTGATGTGTAAGTGCCTGCGCCATTGTGCAGCCAATATCCGTGAAAGTTGTGCCTTTGTACAGACAGACAACAATAAGCCGTTTCGAATTAGCTGTCGATTTATCTACGAAGGTTTATTGCGACTCAAAACGGAAAAGAATGCAAAGTACAACTAAGTTTTTGTGACTAACATTCTGTTGTTTAAATGTGAACATAAGTTTGAGTTAAACTTGAGTTTATAGTCTTCGTTTACTTACAGTTTCAATCTATAATCCGAAGCAGTGATTGTCAAACTTGTGGGTCCCCGAGCAAGTTTTGTGTCGTCCCTAAAATAGGGGCAAAAATCGACCGACCCAAAAAAGTGAGGTAATTTTTTTTCTTTTTTTTTATGATCTGACGTACGTTTTTTTTATGATCTGACGTACGACACCCAGCACGGTCTGCCAGGCTATGTACCTACCGGGAAACGTTATCATTTGTTATTAACGTTATGCTTTTTTCTTACTACACTTTTTTTGTTCCGAAGATTGCGTCTATATATTTTTTGGTGTGTGACATGGCATTTAATAGGTATTCAATCGATATAATTCCTGCAAATATATCCCGATCGATCGATCAATAGGCAATATGAAGTACCGCGATCTATGAGCTTAAAAAGTGCAATTTATTCCGCAGAGCTATAAGGGCGGGTACTCACGAGCTGCGAGAGGCGTTGATACGATAGTGTGTACGTGATGATACGCTGGACGCGTGAGAAGTTCCCCGCTATCGCTTCCCAACAGGGTCACCATTTTAGACTAAGAAACTAGGGATAAGTCTCGTTGTACCCGTAGACAAAGAAATTACGTATAAGTTTCCTAGTATCCTTGTTACGGGTATCTAAGTCTCCTAGTATGATCTAGTATCCTTTTTTTGTCCTTGTCTATTTGTGTTGTTTATGGAACTAACGACAGGGAATAGGATATAGGGGTTAAAGTGAGAAAAATTTGGTGAATAAATTGAAAAATATTTCTTACCTAATTTTGACAAAACAGCTACCTTAAATAGATTTTATACCAAAGTAATAAAATAGTATAAATTAAGGGTCTAAAAGTAAAAGTTCATTTACATAATTATCGCTGTACAAAATTAAGTAGGTAATCCGGAGATTCCTTGCATCTCACAAAGTATCTTTATCATTGTTGAAATAAAAACCCCAAAATACATATTGGGAAGGTATTATTTGAAATTAATTTAAAAAAGAAATAGAAATGTCCTATACAAACTTGCATGCCTGGTTCCACTAGTTCTCAGACTCTTCCAAAGAAAAAATGTAATCGTATTTGTTATTAACTCGTATAGCCTCTATTATTGGCAATTGAGATCAGCTTTATGGTTCGGTTTTTACTTCGAACCTGTACGTACATACGTACGTAATGTACGTACGTACTTGTGAGTTATTCCACACATACATTATACGAGCTTGATCACTTGTGTACGGAAATTTTTCATCTTTTTATGACTTTACAATGAATAGTAATTGAAAAAATGTGCGTAATGGATGCATGGTGGGACATTAAGACCCAAAAAAGTTCTTACGCAGCCAACGAAGTCCTAGGGTCTATCGTAATTTAAGGAGGCTAGTAATATCAACTTTAAATATAATAAATTCTAAATTTAAAATTAAATATTAAGTAATGTCGTAATTTAAGCTGTTAAAGTACCACTTAATTTTTAAAAAGAAAAAAATATTTTAATTTCGAAAAAAATAGGTACCTACTTTACATAGAGTTGCGCGAAGACAGATACTATGATTTTAATAATTATATCTAGCTGTTCATAATTTGTAAAGTAGCTATTATTATCCTACATAAAATAAAATAAATAAATACAATGAAAGGTGATACAAACAAAGTCAGTCACATTTCCGTCGTTACCCTCATTAATTCTTCATGCAATATTACGCTTGAATAATAAAAATAACTGCAACAAGCCCTTTATACCCTCAAAATAGGCCCGATCTTACTTATATAGGTATACTCGTAGTGACACAACTCCGTACTCCCACCGTCATCGGTTAAAACACCGCAATTTGACAACCATTGCGGTAATAAGGCTCGTTACATACGTATTACGTGGCACATGCGCTGTGACGTCATTACCGGGGTTTTTTCGCAATTTGTCGAGAAACATTAATTAAAACACTCCCCCGGTATTTGAGACAGTGAAGCGACTCTCGCTAGGCTGGTGGCACAATGAGTGCAACGTAACTTTTCTTGATACAATTCACAATTGGTGTCACATACGATTCGCCTTTAGTTTGTAACACCTTATTAATTCGTATGTATTGTTTATAAGGAAGATACAATGTTTCAATTCAAATTGTTATAAAATATTTCAATTGAAATTTTGTTAAACGAGAACTAAGGTTAGTTAGGTTTTAAGAAAATAGCTACTCCATGATGTTGGTAGCAATAGTGTTTAATGTAATAAAATGTTGAAATATGGTTAATTTTAATTACTATAAATAAATTAATTTAATAAAAATCTTTAAACAGATAGCTGGTTACTAAATTAAATACTTATTAAGAAATAAAAAATGAATTACCAACATGAAGTAATAATTTAAAAATGGGGAAAAATATCGATAGGAAAATAAAAAATGCAATAAAAATAACAATTGTCGATGTTGATAAATTAAACTAGGTAAAAAAATCAAGAAGCCCTTCATCTTGTCAGAAACGGCGCAGTGTGCCACTGTCTTAGTCCGTCGTCATTTCCTCGAAAGTAATTCAAATGGAATCGTGTGCGCCGTTATTAAATATTTCAT
>LGAG01000038.1:847187-866773 GCA_001278395.1 Lerema accius | reverse complement strand
CCCCTAAAACAATTTACATATCTCCGCTCAGCCCGCCGCTAAATTATTTAATTAAGAGAGGCATAAGTTTTTATTATTTTAATATGACGGGCATAAAATTGTGTTAATGGAACAACGCTACTGTGGCCTCAATTTAACCCCGACGATTATAGCGACCCACCGACATTGAATATAATCTATAGTTTCTATTATAAATTATGTTTATATTAAGTGACAGAGCAGCTTTAATGAAATCTCGTCTTGAATAATATCTTGAGAAAGATGCCTGTAGCTTCAGTACTTAAGGTGTATTTCCACAGGCTTTATCATCGTTTGGTTATTCAAACAACAGTTCTTAACCTTGCAGATGATTCTGTAGTGAAAACGCTCCAATTAAAACATAATTAATGGATATTTAAACATAACCGTAATGTAAATCGAACGCCGGAAAACAGGTAGAAAAATTCGACTACTTTCTAACGAAACTCGTGTGCAATTTCAATTTATGTAACTCAGCGCTAATGAATGTGACAACACTAAAAAAACAATACAAAAACAAGGAAACATGCAGGCCTTACACCCTTCTGTATTACTGAATTCTTGCAAAACCTTTGGACAAGTGTTTATTTTGCTAAAAGATTCCATTACGGCAAGTAGCGGTGAACAATAAACATTTGGTATAAAAACAGGAATGGACAAAAATTCCTGAAGGTAACATGGTACGACCACAGCCTAAAGAACTTTTAAACAGTCGGCCAGCGTAAATCTTGCCAGCTTGCGGTAATACAGGGTACGGAATATTATTTTATAGGTAAAATAAAGATGTGTAAAAATAAATATTGTAAAATTTTAATACTTATACATAGAGAGTGGGTTTGGGTAGGTACCATCATCAGTTATTTCTTTACTTCTCTCTTAGATACTTAAACAAAACCAGGGTTCGTATTATTTTTTTTTCTTCCTTTCTATTATTACGTCTCTCTTATTAAACAATGAACCAAATAATTATATATAAATTTTTCGATCCCAAAATTAAAGTCGCGATCAAAACAAACTTCAACTGTACCGTAGTTGCATTATATGATTATTACACAATAATTATTACAAAATTATAATAATGTCTTAACCCTTTAATGATAAATGACGTTAGACTACTGTAAGTACTTACACTATGACAGGCACAATGGTATGTTAAGCAGTACTTCTGTAATGAAAAAACGATGCCTCTGAAGGACCGAGCTCTGTGTACCTACTACCCTCGAATTACAGCCAAACTGAAACTGTAATGTGTGGACAATGGCCAGTGCAAAAATACCTCGTACTTAAATGCCTGAAGGTACGATACACGTTGAACAGAGTAATAAAACAGCATACGATTATCACTCTACGGCAGTTGTGAAGGATAATTGTTCAGGAACTCGTTCCTAGAATGCAGATACCCTCATTTTGTATAATTAAATAACGTAGCGCTAATTTGTTTCATGATGACGTGTATGTAGTATGGTTATGATATCTGCAATTTTCTAATGCGTTCCATGTTTAAATTTTGATGATTATAACGGTTTGTTGGGTACATTATTATTTTGTTCAGGTTTTTACTTTGAAAAAAAAACATTCGTACTTATTCTATGTGCAAACATTTTGTGTTATAAAATAAAATATCTACACGATCTGGCTATTCATTACGTAATTAACTTTTTTTAAATTTTAAGTAAAGTCTTTATTTTACGAAGTTAATAAAAATAATTAGTGGTGAATTATACAAGTAAATACAAACTGTATAAGTAAGTACAAACTTTTAATACTATCCAGTACAAATCCCAATAATCAATAAGTACATTTCTCATAACTTAGGTAGGTAACCTCTTTTTGTGCGTCTACTTGAAGTCAGTTTAAAATGGCAAGGTTAAAAACATACATGTATCAACACACCACATAGTTAGAGTTAGTACCTGCTTAAATGGTCTGGGTGGTTTCTGTCCGCGGTTGACCACCCCAGGTTAATGAGGGAATTTTTATGTGCTCTCGCAATGAGGAATGCTAATTCGGAGGTTAGCGTTTCCCCGGCCATTGTGCCAACACTCCCGACGCCTTCGTTTTATACTAACCCTACTATTATACCTTTAAATTCATTGCCTCGTATTAACCCGCTGCTCGACGCCTTACCTTTGTTTTGTTTTTACTTTGCTTATAAATAATGTTGTTTTTACACCTCTTCGGGTGTTTCACAATTGTGTACTAATCCTTGAGTATTATGCGGAGAGTATAAAATATGTATTTCGAACTGTTTCTCTTCTTTGTTTATAATTTTGTTTGCAATTTTATTTTGTTAGTTGTTATTTTGTTCGTTCAGTGACTTTTTAAGAAATAAATGTATGTAATATTAGTTATATTCTACGGTTTTAGAATTGGTATTAATGAAATCATTAATTAATAACTAGGTACTGCACTAACTTTTTATAAAATTTTTCATTTCGTGACTCAAGAACTAGATTCAAAAACTTTTCTCTAAATTGTTAATGATCCTTAACTTAAAATTATACACATAAGTTAAAAAATTTAGCTTTCACTGTTTAGAAATCGTATTTTTGTGTAACTAATAAAGAACTTTATAAAATAAAAATTAAAGAATACATAAAAGAACCTCAATGGACATAAAAGAATACAAGATACATCTGAAACCATTATATTTTAACCAATCTGCGAAGTGACGACGTCCGTGATACAAACCGAACAAATTGCGACCGAACTCGTGTTTTTCCATTTTTACCGTCATCGGATGGGAACGTGCAATTTGTTTCATTTACTAGCAAATCATTACTTATGATTTGCTTGTTAAATGTAGTTGGCGCTACGTATGGCATTTGTCAAATTTTTTGTGTAATGAAATTAAATTTTCACCCAAAGTTATGACGCGTCTCTTAACTAAGAGACTTAACTAAGATCATTGCTGCTGTACAATATTTTTACTTGGTAACGCTGTACATAAATACCAGTTTTATATTAAATGTTAAGAAGGCTTAGGAATAAACGAAAAATACCTATATTGTTTTTGTCAAGTCATGCTACAAAAAATTCCGCTGGTAATTAAAAAAAATCTTATGTTCTGGGTAGAGTATCTAAATGATAGCTTGAATTGTAAGATCTCGAAGTCACCCATTAAAAAGTACCACAACTATGGCTTCATATCTATGTTAAATTCAAATTCAAAATTCAAATCATTTATTTCGTCTTAGGAACTAATAGCTCACTAAATGAATGTAAAAAATTTATAATTACAAATAACAATATAAAAAATAAGGAGAAAAAAAAAATTACATCAGTAGATTAAAAAGTTACTAAAGTCTCGTTAGACGATACCTACTATATCATCGGCTTTATAATACAGATACATTGTTAACTTTATAATACAGAAACATTAGTTAGAGATACTCTGGATCTGGAGGCCACGAAGCCCGCGCGGAGTCCACAATGCACAGACTATAATTGGCGTTCAGTCGCGACGAAACGTCCGCACACACTGCGGATTCATTTCCGACTTCTGTCCCTAACTAGGACACTGCGAGAAAACCTTTTTAATCCTTACTCTACTCTGTGATATTGTCCCATATTGTATCAGCGACTTATCAAAAGTTTCATATTAAGAGATAATTTTCAGTGTCTTAATTTTTTTTTCACTGTTAAACTGGAATCTGTTTCCAATTATAATGATAATAAATAATTAGGTACCTACACAACATAATTAACTAATCTTAAATGCACGAATTTTTAATAGTTTGTAATACGCCTAAGGCAACTGCATGTCAATATTTGGCGCGCAATTCTAATTAATAAAAGCTAAATACTAATACAGGACAACATTTCCAATCATTATTTCAAGACAAACCTAAAAAATCAGCACCAACCCACTGGTTTCCAAACACACATCACACGACCCAGACGGAAATATCAAACCTGAGCGAATTCTTTCATTTTGGAGTGGAAAAGTTCAATTAGAAGTTTACTAGTCGGTAACTGGCCCGAAGCGGCCTGAGGCAGCCCGAGGCGGCTCGATGCCAATAATTGGCGCGCAGTTCGCGACAAAGCGGCCGCAATGCCGCTGATTAATTTCCGAACTGCACCCGAATCCTAACTAGCAAACACGAAGCTCCATGAAACGGCCGGGGAAATTACTTCTCTGCTGTTCGCTCTATCAACTGCATTGCTCTGTGCACCGTCATTGTTTGTTTTCGTAGCCTCGACGGTAACCTGTCGTTCGTTTGTTGCTAATTCTTGCTTCCTAAAGAACTTTTCAAAATTAGCTTGATTAAGAAAGAATGCCCTAAAATTAAAAAAAATGTTTTCACTACTTAATGTAATTAAATATTTTTTTTAGTATCACTGACGCATTGTCAAGAACAAACGTATAAGATAATAGTCTGATAAATGCAGTAGGTACGGGTTAATTAAAAAAATGTTCATGATTCACCCAGAAAACAAATAATATCTTATGTTGTATACTTGACGTCTATAAATATTAATACGATAGCTAAGTTGTTAAATGTAGCGTTAATTGAATCTCTCGTGGTCTGCGGTGCTCAAACTCGACTCGCTCAACTCATATACGAAAATAAACTAGAAATTAATATTTCTGCCTAAAACTTTTGCATCATAATCGCAATTTGTTTAAATACAGTACGAAAGCGTTATCAATATAAAGGAGTAAATATACTAAAATATTTCAAATGAATCATGTGAAATGTAATATTTTAACATTGTGCAAAATTAAAACTTTAGGTTACAATTAAGTATAACTTGAACATCGTTAAAACAATAAAAGCTTATTCTATCTACATTTTATAAGCTCCAATCCTACTTAACCGCTTGATGAACCGAATGCCAGATATCGATATTTTTAATAATAATTTCAAAACTTTTGTTACATACAGCAGAATATTTTTAAGTATATAAAGTAAGTAAACATGTAATGTTTTAGGTTAAGCTTGTCAATTACATGTAATAAATAATTAAATAATAATTATATGTCGCTCATGTTAAGAACCAGTGGCTAGTCTAGCCACTATCAGATACTAGGCAGCCCGCGACTAGGACGGCTCATTCCGAAGGAAATTAAACGTCATTCGGTGACTTTCTTCAGCACAATGCAGATTATTCTGTAGACAAGGGATCTCGTATTACAACTAATAATACACTTGTATTTGTTTACAGCATTTCATTGTGAACTAGCCCTTACAAGCCCTTGCATTATTACACGAAAAATAATTATGTTACAGAATGGGTAAGAATAGTTTTTGGTCGACAATATTTGTTTCGTTTCTTATGTCTTGACATTATTATAAGCTCTTGTCAAACAAATAACGAACTAAAAGCGTGGCGAAGTGTTTATATTTTGTAATGTATAGGATCACTTGAATCGAGTCAAATAGAAAAGCAGTTTTCTTTCGCTAAGCAAAAGTCTACAAGTATAAGAGTGCCTAATCCAAAAAGCCAAGTTTAATACGAGTACACATTACAAGTAATAAAATAATATTAAACATAAGTATTTATTACTATCTGTGCAAATAAAAACCGAGATATTAATATTATACGCAATTACATGAAATTAAAATAAAACTACTAAATAGTTAATATTACCAGTTTCTGGATATCGCAATGATCTGTGCATGCCAGGAAATTAAACGGTCAGTCAGTTGGAGCCCACGACCGTTTAATTACACAAGTATTATGTGTACTCTGTATACAGTAATATACATATAATAATAGACATGTAGTTATATACTTTTGTAACTATGTACTTTATTTACGGTCACTTAGACAGTTCTTTGTAGGGTTTCGAAAGTATTATGCGTGTTACTCTAAAATAAGGTACCTAATAGAGTAAGGATAATAAAGTTTTTCAGGAATTATCTAAAAACGCTTCTAATAGGACGCTAATAAAAATTAGATACATTGGTCGTCAAAGAGCCCTTTCACACTACCGTTTATATAGCGTAAGTTTTTGATGAAGTCCTTGCAGTGTATATGATTTTATTACAATTTACAAATCCCTTGACGGTGAGCTTCGTTAGGTACTTACTGCCTACTGTGTTAAACCAAAACATTATGATATTTTATAAAATTATGAGAAAACTCATGGAGTAGGTATACTTGAATTAACAACTAATAAATGTGAATATTTCGTTTTATACATGAAAAAAATACATTATTATTGTTATCAATTTGTTATTTATCTACTACTTCTACCATTCGAATAAGATAATTAAAAATTGTTATAGTATTGTATAAAAAAGCTGATAATAATAATAAAATTAGGTTAATAATAATCCTATAAGCGTGACGTGCACATTCATTCAACTGCAACGTTGTATACGCTAGTGTAAAGACACTATCAGTAGACTTTATTATTACCGAAGATAATTTGATTGACCTATCACGATGCAATACTAGCCCTATTATTGACTGCTTAGCGCAATAATTGACAAATTATGTTGCTTTGCAATTGATGTAGTAGGACTTATGTACAAGGGCAGTTATAATACGTGATAATTTTTAGGGTTATATATTAAGTATATAGTTATTTTTAGATTATGTCATAATTCTGTCTTATAAATATTCGATCGGCGTGATTACACGAACATACTCCAATTGGAATCTATTTTCCTTAGAGTAAGAGTACGACTTCAAATAACTATCGTAAAGATGCTAAGGGTGTATGTATTGTAGAGCGGAATAATTTTCGGTTGTTTAGTAAGAATGTAACATGTCTGTTAGAATTTCTGTTTTGTTGTCAGTGACGATACTAGTGTCTAGTCTCTGATTCGAATCTCGCTATATATACGACACACTTCAATATAAATATTTTGTTCTAATATTGTAAAAGACATTCATTGCAACCTTTCATCAATTCACCGTAACTCAATCTTAAAAGCGATCCAAACCAATTCCAGATCGAGTTCTTCGTGATATTGATTTGATTCGACATCAACTCAAATTGTATGACTTGTGCAATCGAATGACGTCACCAGGAAATTAAACGGGAGGACAGTGCGGCTGGCTGCGGTGCGATCTGCGTCGTCGTCACGTCATTCAAGTGCTAAGCTTCCATTAACTAGCGGATTTTGAGTGAGTAGCCGTGTCTGAGTGAGGTCCCGTGCGTCTAATCCTAATTCGAACGTGCATCTGTGGGAAAAACCTGCGTGGATTTTACTCAACTGCGTCAAATGTGTGATGTTTTATAAAGTATTTACGCATGTCCATTTTTTGGCGCGCGCACACCTACAGGAGTTGACGAAATATCAATTAAGAGACACAGACCAAAAAATATATAGCCGCAGTCTTCGGAACAAAAAAGCGTAACAGGGAAAACATATCTTTAATAACAAATGATAACGTTTCCCGGTATATTGCTCGGCGAACCGTGCTCGGTGACATACGTCAGATCGTAAAAAAAAGAAAAAAGATCATCTAACTTTTTTGTTCTGATCACTGAATCTATTATATTTTTTGGTCTGAGTTAAGAGGTATCATTGGATCTACTTAGATCTAATGGAGACCCATAGTCGGAGTTACGCATAATTATCATTTTTAAATATGTCCCCCTTTTTACAGTGGGTTTTTGTAGTTATTGTAATGAATACAAAAAACATTTTTGCATAGGTACCTACTTTAGATAGCGGCACTACTAATGTCGTATAACTTGCAGATATAATAGCTGTAGCTGCATTTGAATTAATTTCAGGGTCATATTGAAGCCAAAAAACAAAGTGAATAAAATGAAATCCATCAATACAAGTTTTAAATCCGGTACATGAAGCGTTCAAAAGGTGTAAAGTGATAATTATCGCAGATGTATTGCAATGCTTAATTGCAGTATTTACGGAGCGCATCAGGGAAGCGAATGCTTATCCCGTAATGAACCATTATCACTCCTTTTATGAATTTCAAAAAGTATTTTCAGCCAGCAGCAATTTTGGTATAAAGAATAAACATTAAAAACGATTTTTGTATAATGGGCTGAATTTTCGTAAACAATTAAAAAACATCGTTTTTATATTTCGAAAATCATAATTTTATTTTTCTCTCTCCGTTCTGTGGTGTTTATTAATGAAGAGTAAGGTATTAAATGTGTTGGGAATAAATAGTCAGCATAACAATGAATGGAAATTCCTTGCAAATGTTACACAGACTTTAACAACGAAATATTTTTTAACTGTAGTCATTCAACATCATTCAATTTTTACTTAAGCTACGAGTATTATACCTATTACTTAACACCAAGTCACCTTTAAATTAGTGGCAATATTTTGAGATGGCGAGCGCCCTAACTTACATATTTAACTTCATTCAACTAATTAAAACATTTATTAAAATTCGCTACACAATTTGAAGAGCCTGAAATACAGCCGCACTGCCGATCATACATACACGTAAATACTTTTTAAGCCTAAAAGAACCTTCAAGATAGCAATTAACGTGATCTTGCATGACAATACTCGTTCGTAGGGCCTCGTATCAGCTCCCAGCGCGTGCCAATTAAACCTCGCCACACGCTTATAGTACATTAACACTCGCTTACACCAGGCCATCGCAACCTCACATCTACTTCGTCGCCACTACAAATATAAATAAAACTTATAGAATTGTAAGACAATGTAGTGTTTGAAAGCTTGCAATTTGTTGCTCAACATTTATATCGGATAGACAAGATGGTAAATTAGGTATTAGGTATAGAATCGTTGCCCACCAAAAAGAGAAGGAAAGAATTAAATTTTATGCCATTTTGCAACAATATTTTCGAAAAAATGAAATCATATCTATAAGGGCAGGTTAATCTTCAACCGTAGAGTTTAAGTGTTGGGGAGAATTAAGAGTTAGGATTGTATGAGTTTTGACGAATTTTAATTTTTTTCCATTTGGTAGTCGAATATTCTGCAGATTAGGACACGACTATTTTATGGTGCATTTCAATATCGATGAATAAATAGCATCGAAAAACACACTGAAATATATTAACAGTATATTCATTAAACGGCCGCCATTCAAGCCTATGCTTCCACGAATGGACGCAGTGATATGTTTTTAATAACGCCAAGTACTGTAGCGCAGGTAAACAGAGAATGGTCAATACTACGGACACGAAATGAGTGTACCTTCCAACAGGTCAGTGACGTCCGCAAACACGCAGTGGCACGTTCATTATTCCCAAACGTTTGCCCTATGGCGTCAGGGAAGCGTTGCATCACATCATCGACTATTCCAGGAAAGCCAAATGAAATGGGAATGGAAAGCCGGCTAGCTCTTTTATAGCACGCGAGGAGCGATGCCCGATCGGGTGAACGTTCCGCGTTAATTAATTGGGTATTTTCACACGTCAGCGGGCAGATCTCGCTAAATAGATCGGCGCACGCGGCCCTTTAATTAGCTATATCTTCGGGGCCGATCGCTGCGCCCGCGCACTTCGCCACGCCAATTTGGCGCTGCGGTTCGCTACGGAGTACTAGACAGATAAGGAATAGAATGCTAGCCAATAACCTCATTATGAAATAAGCGGGCTTCTGCCGTTTCTACGATTCGCCGATAAGATGGGTTCCGCTTGTAATGATCGTTGTGACTTCGTGTACTATATATCATCGCTGCGATTCTAGCAAATAAACCACCAGAAAGTAAGGGCCATATATTACCGGCTTATCGGTATGCAATATGCATGTTACAATTGTAATAGATTTTCCAAGTTGGTAGGTCAAATTTATACTCTGTATAGCAAAATGATAAAGTATTTGCATCGCATGAAATATGAGATAAATAGGTGTTCCGAACGCGACAAATGTTAATTACCTGTGCCATAAATCAACTATATGTATGCTGTAACCGTAAAAGGGTTTTTCTCCTGTCTCCTTATCCTGAAAGGCACAGACTATGATGGATAGCATACACCTAAAGATACTTTGGCTATAACTGTGCTACTGTTACCACTAATTAAGACGAATGCACACTCGCACTCACTCCTACCGAAAATTCAGTGTGTAACATTGTTGGTACAGTTAATGAAGCGTAAATTAGGTTACTCCTATACCGATTTCAACTGGAGAACGTGGTGGCATATTTTATTATATTAATAATGGGAAAGGACCCCATACACCTGCTGTTGGTCATCTACGTGTTTATGTACCTAGCGTGTAGCCAAGATGAACAAATTTCTATTGAAAATACGATAAGTAGTATTGTTACAGGACCATTTAACATTTTTCATAAATATGTAAGGAATGGTGGACTGTGTTGATGTAAAAAGAGTATCGGTTACACGGCGCGGTCGCTGTTGGTCTAGCGGGCCACATGCACAATCATACGATTACATTAACTAGGGTTGCAAGACTACATACTTCTTCATAATTGGTATTTAGACTTTTGCAAATAGATATACACACACAGCACACACTTATACACAGGTGATGTTGGAAGTTATTAACACGAAATTGGATTGAATTCAAGTGCAATGCAATCTTTAGTTCTAGTTAGCTCAGTCTACAAATGGTAATGCACTGAATCCAAAGCAATCTGATTAAACCTATTCAATCGGTAACCAAGCAGAGACAAGCTCAAAGAAATATTGTAATGAAGTGCTCATTCCAATCGACAGCCCTAAACGATCCCGACCATTGAGATACCACAGATTGATAGCCGTCGGGAAACAATTAGTTTTTTGTCGGCAACGCGAAACACCGCTAATTACAATAAGTGATTATTGGCTTTTTTTAATTACGCCGCCCATTCAGGCGTCGATCATCACAGCTAATAGTTGCCAGTCAGTGCATTTAATAAAGCCCACAGCGCCTTCGGAATGCTCGTAGTTTCGCTCGCGGAATTTCCATTATAAACTCCGACGATTTCGCTCTAAGTATTTTTCAATATTAAAGATCGTCCGGTCCGACTCTTAACTCGGATGAAGACGGCTGTCGTTCATTACGAAAATGATAAATACTAAGAGCTTTGCTTACGGTCTCGTGACAAAAACTTAAACCATTAAGCGTATATTTAAATGTATAGGTACATTGCGAGTGTACGAGTGCGTTGTAACCTGTTTCGGTGATGTGGTACGCGTTGCATTCCTTTCATAAATACGAGAGATGTACGAGTGGTCGGTCGGCCGCCGTGCCGTACCGGCCGGCCGCCGGGGCATCGCCCGCCCCGTGAGAAACGAATGTTCCCGGCCTCTAATTACGTTTTATGCGATATCGCCATTTAATTAGCAACATGTTTCCCATTCCGAAACATTAATTAATATTTTCATCAGAGTTCTCCGCATTTAACTGTGCTTTTATTACTCGCTCGAGATTTTAATAAAGATTCTCGACCACCCTCGTCGGCGAATTATTGTTTGTACTTATTTATTTTTTGTTAATAAAACATGGCATCGTGTTCCATTGTAGCCAATCGTCGAACCCACATGTCCTTTGTGGCGGTCGATCGAACGAGTCGTTTTCGTTAACTGCCATGAAAGTTGACAAGGCGAGTTTTCTTGCGCAAGAATTTTAGTAACATTATCGCGTTGGTAATTATTGAAAAGTATTTGCACAAAAAGTGCAACGCAGCGATAAAATTGACACCGGCGAGTGAATACGCCAGATAAGGAGCACAATTAATTCGACGGTTGGCGAGAACTTAATTGTAGCAACAGATTAATAACCGATCCACGTACACCCAGACAAATTGCGACAGCTGACCGCGTAATGGCATTACGAGTTTGACATCTTTGTTTGGCCACGCCACTTGGAACTTGAGTAAATTTATTGTCATTCTCATACCCATTTATGGGATTACCTGGAAATTAGTTGACTCAGCTATTACGCTATTACGAGTAGGTACCTATGGCTACAAACTATTTACGACCGCTGCAGGCCATGATGATCGCCTCAAGTACCTGTGCTTTATTTACGTTATCCACTTCTTGCTGTAGAACAATCATTAGATTGGTCCAATCTAGGTTACAGCTGCGAAAATATGTACATACTTGTTGTAGCTGTCACTAAAGTCTAAATCTACTTATGATATTAAACTTAACAATTTTTTTTTCTATCTTCCTAAACCATTCCGCCCTCCTTGGGAATTAGCCGACGACATCCATGCCTAATACTACTATCATATAGTTTACGAAACGTTAAAATTCTATCGTAAACGGTAATGGCCAAGTTACCCTTGTTTAGAACACTAGGGCTCCGCCGAGTCTCGCCGTGTCTATGATTGCCAAAATGCCATAGCTTTTATTCGGACGTCGTTTGCATAATTCGAATCGATGAAATTCCTATTATTTCGCATGTTTAAGGTCCAAGAGCGTGGGAACAACTCTCCAAGGAAACTAATTACACTGAATGCGGACTGGGTCTTCAGTTAATTAGAGACAGAGTGGTTCAACCCTCTTAATTAATAGGCACTCGAACTCAGGCCCTTATGCTTACTTCGTCTGTTTTGTTTCAATTGTAAAATTTCTGATAAAGCGCGAGGTATTGTGTTAGGGTTATAATTAAATGCAAAGAATAACAATGAGCTTATTTATATTGTTACTAAGTCAAAGTAACTAATAATGAACGTTGCAAGGGAACTTATTTACTCTGTGTCGTATTAGGTACGTGTCTTACAGAGGCTAGGGGCGCGATAACAAATAAGCGATAGAAAGTTAATAGACTATACGAGATAGAAATCTTTTTTAAAATAGAAGATGGTATCTACATCAATTTTCTTTTCTGTACAGTTTTCTGGAATATTTAGAACAAATAGACTCTGATGATCAATCCCCCACGTATTTGTAATCTAATTAGAAATAACCAAACGCACACAGCGTAATCAAAATCCTCCACGATGTCTCATCAAATGAAAACTCAATTTTTGAATCGGGTCCTAAGCGAATAGCTGCAACTACATTAGTTCTATAACAGGAAGTTGATAATCTTGTTCTCGGAATTCGCCTATAAATAAATTTCTCTTGTTGCGTTCGATAATCGAAATTCAAACCTCATGGCATTATCGATACCTCAACTCGATAACAATCAGGTGTGTGCAAATAAGGCGTGCAATAACATCTATTTACGAGCGTGTCAGTGGAGTCGTAAATGTGAAATTGTTCTTGCTATAATGGCGTATTAATGTACATTCATGTACCAGCTTTTACACGCAAACTCATCTGTTATTTTTGTGTAAATATTTTTATTAATTTACTTATTTTTTCTCTTTCATCGGTCATGGATTGCATTTGCTGTTGTGGATTGTTGTCGGTAACTACGACTATTTACCAATGAAAGCCTATGTGATTGTTTGTCGACTACTTTAGAATATATGTATCTAATACTATGTACTAGAGAAGATGATAAGTGGATATAATGTCAAAGATTTTTTTTTATGCCAGCGGTAATACCTGAACTGCATTTATGTTCTGCAAGTTATACGAAAGTTGAAATATTAATATTACCTACTTAAATGCAAATGCTTACGTTTTTTTTTTAACATCTTAATATAATATCTTTTGAATGTCGAAACGAAATATTACGAAATATGACTAGGTATTTTTAGTAATCTCAACAAACAGATTGCTAGGACAATTTTATCTCAGCATAGATTCGTGTCTGCGTGTAATGGCGTATTAATGTATTGGTGTCTCTGTGTCCCGTAATATGTACTCGTGGTTGGACGGGAACATGGCTCTTCGATTAACATAAAATGGAGACGCGATGCGTGGGCGCAGGATACGGAATAGTGCCGGGTGTACACGTTTCCTCAAACTACACGGAGACATTTCAATTGATGCTGTGAAGTTTTAAAATTCGCTTTATTTTCTTGTTTTATTTCAGCAGAGTTAATTTTAAAACTACAGGGATAGGAGCGACTTACACGTAATTGGTAATTATACAAATAATTATTTAATTATACTTAATTATATCTCAAAAATAGCCAAGATTACAAGTATATTTTTTAGTGGAAAATTTAGACGCTTAACCATAAACCCACCCGCATTATTAAAGCTAGAGTAGTGGTTTGATTTAACCATAAAATAACGGAGTTGTAAAGTCAGTTAGTAACACCGATTAGTAGGACCATTACCAACCACGATGGTTCGTGACCACACTGTATTTAACTAGTTAGTCATCAAGCGGAGAGGATATTGCAAGATGTCGCAAGATTTTGGTCGAAAAATAATTAGCTTAAGATGGCCTCGGTGTAAACCACAACTGACATTGACATAACAGTCAGTAAGATTGATGTTTGAGACTTGTTGGAAAATTCTAGTGCATCTGTTAATTTTGGTCTGCGATGAAATTATTAGTTTTATCCTATTTTATTAGTCCTACTCCTATGATGACTATGAAAGTAAGTTTGTTAAGATATTTGGGTATTTGGATCCATAGATATTTGTGTATTAGGTTTCCTTAATGCGCGAACCGATGTATATGAAAGAACTTTTACGCAAGCAAAGCCGCTAATGTAGTTGCATGTAATTTAACAAATTTAGATTTTTTGCTGCTACATTAGCTGTAAACTGACTTCTCAGTCAACACAATGCATTTATGTTAGTGAAGTCGGATTCAAAGATAAACTTCATTAGACTTTCAAAATAGTCAACATTTTATCCGGCCCATTTAAAATAACTAATCAATAATCACAAATTTAAACTTACTTAAGAAAATCTTTTATTTAAAGTTCCCCTTTCAGTGGGAAATGACCATAAAGGAGAACAATAAAAAGCAAATTCTTAAATCTTAGTTAAGGATCCGTGAGACCGCGAAGGAAATTTTATGTATTTATTAATGTATTCTCCCCTTAATTTACTTTAAAATACTAATTAAAGGTAAAATTTACTTTAAAACACTAATTAAAGGTGCAGACATGCGATATGTTCTGTCATCAATTCATGTATGAAAGCATTGAGAAAATCCGCGATGTAAAAAATAAACATTCGTTTGTTAATTTTGAGGATGTGGATGAATAAAATTAATGAAATTTTGGTTTCAGTAAAGTTTTTTAAGAAATTCCTTTAAAAGGGAAAACACATTGATTATGGATGATATCGATGGTAGTAGTAAATAAAGTTAGTAGTTAAGATATTTATTAGTCTTACATATTTTGTCAAAAGCCTTAATTTAAATATATACTTGAATTTGAATCCAGCGAATAGATATAAAGAATCCGAATTTATGATAACATTTACAGTTCTTGAATAAAATTACAAAATAAATATTGCTGAAGCCATTCGATACTTAAGACGTCAACAATCGTTATCAATGATCACGACAAACGAAGCTTCAATTAAATTATCAATAACGACTTAATAATTAATTTTAATTTGCTGTTATCTCAATATACAGTTGAACATGTTGGTATATAGGTACTTATATCTTGTAAAGCTGTTTAATTAATATTCTGAATATTAAAGAGAGGTTTACAAATGTTGAGTCGTAGTCTGACATGTCCGCCACGGAGTGCCGATGCGACGTACTGATAACATTCCGACTCAGGATTCGAACACGAAATTCTTGGCATGGTCAAATCTGAGCGATACTTGAGGTACAGGTTAACCGTCTCTCTCCGTATGAAGTCAATGCGAGGAATTTACTGTTAATTCATCGTTGCACGTCGTCCATTGCTGGGGCGTACTGTGTAGGCTTTCGGTCGACTAGATAACTGTGCAATATTCTGCATTCCGTAGTTGAACGACGCGGGTTCGGACGAGAGGTCTCGTCACAGCGATAGGATCGTGACAGAGAATTCGTCGGTCCGCTGCCGGTGGAATGCGAGCTGTAATTGATTTGTCCTGCGTAATCGATGGCCTGAAAGGGATTGACGCGATCGAGACGTCATTGGGGTGGTTTAACAGTACAAGTAGTTCTCGTAAGCATCTGTTAGCCTTGCACTCTGACTAGAGATTTCATTTTGCTAGTGATACCTTCATTTGTCAATCAGAATTGGACACATCGGCCGGGCCTAGTTGGATAAGAGCTAAATGTAACTAACTAGTCAGAAGTAAGTTTAAAGTAACTTTTTTAAATGATTGCTTACTTGAAATTAAAAGTTCATCGGAAAACGCCCAAACCATTGAAACAAATTAATATTTTGGTGTTTAAATTAAGATTCGGAAGAAGAACGTATTACATAAAATTAATATTGTTTTATTAAGTTACCTACTAATTAAGTGTTTAAACAAAAAAAATGTTGCTCATTCAACAGTTTTTGTATCCATAGTTAAACTTGTTTAAAATAATTACTCAAGTAAATGTCTCCTTTCTAGTATAAATACAAACTTGATCAGCCGTTGATTAAACTTAAGGCATTAATTATATCGTTTACAATAAATTGATACACAAAAGGTGAATAAAACTAGATTTCTCGGAAAGGTAGTAGCGTAGATACGTAATGAAAAGGTGACAGCTTCAAGCGCCCTATATAAAAAGTTAGCGAGGCAATTCGTCGCACGCGATCGCGGTCCGGTTCGGTTATTACTCGCTCGGGAACCAAATAAAATTAATATTCATAGCCGTTGTATTTATTGGCTTTCAATTAGTATAATCTTAATGGAGCATTAACATACGCGGCCGGCGCGTCGGAGTATGCTCGCCCGTCAGTGGGTTGCCACCTTCGATACTCTTGCGCGAGTACTTTATTAAGTTGACATTTTTACAGTCCCGAGATTATGTTGTTATTTATGAATAGATTAATGGATTAACTAATTTAGAATGTTTGTTTGTGTATTTTATTTAAATAACTTTGGAAATTATTGAAATTAATTCTTAAAAAACAAAAATAGGTTTGCAATAAACATGGTCAATCATTTTTTCTAATTTAATGCAAATACAATTGTTTACAACTGTTTTAGAAATAGGTCCTTATATATTTAATGAATTGAAAATCTACTCTCAGGAAGTGCAGCGTGTAGATGCTTTTTAAAATAAGCCTCGTTATTTTGAAATTTAAAACCAAAACTAGGATACTTTATACTCAACTATTTTTAGAATTAGGTGTGAACGCCAGACTTGCACGCAAGATATGTTGGTGACAAAAAATGTAAAAGAAAACAAAAAACTTAAAAAAAAGATCCCCGTCACGTTACTTTAAACACTAAACATTTTTAATTAGTTTCTAAACGAATACCTCTCAATAATGGACATGATATCTGTGCCTATTCATTAACTCACATCTATTTAAATTTAACAACATTGAGCAGTCAGTATAAAAAGTTGTTTATATAAATTGACAACATACATACTCGTACGTTCGTTAAAGTCATCGTTTGGAGCCATTAGTGACAAGCTCAGCACGCATCAAGCGATATCTGATCCACAAATCGATATATTCCGCAAAGCAAGATAATCTGACGTGAACGAGCTCGTTAATAGATGCCTGAAAAAGGAAGCATAACGTTTCCGGAGTGTCCCAGTTCACCTCGTTTTGTATAATTACATAAATGGGCAACCGGCGATTCTAAGCTGGCAACACCGGTCGCGGAAGGTTTGCTGCCGATGACCTCCACGGACCGGTTCTCTCGGCGAGCCCCCCGCCCCGCACCCCCTCTCCTCCCAAGACGTTTCATTACGTTATTATTATATTAAATGCTATAATACACATTGTAGGCATTAGTCCGAGACGTCCTTAGAAAGGGTAAAGTATGGCCCGTGCACCTTCTCTCGTTTTTATTCGAGCCGGGATTAGCGCGGCGATACCGACGATGTTTATAACCTTTCCGACTGAATTGTTCTGTAGCTAATTTTTAATATTCAGTTCTCAGTATTTAGATCGCATTACCTTTCATCCTTTAATTTATTTTCTCTTGCGTCGGTTTGAATTATTAAAATCGTATTACATTACGAGTATACATGTATGCTTCAAATTCATCAAGCGTTGAACTTAATTTCACTTGTTTTATTGCTTTCAAATTTGTTTCATTATTTGAACATTAGTGAGTTTTATGATTGATCCAAATTTTTGTGACTTTATTTTTACTAATGATTGCTATTTCATAGGAGAATAATTTAGGGAGGAGAGTACATTGTGCAAACGTAAAAGTTTGAATGCCTTGGTGAGTTTAATTATGAATTTGTCACTGATGGAAAACATTATAGAGATGCAAATTCCCTGTTTTTAACAAAGCCACCTGCTTATTCATATAAATTTTATGGAATCTTAGAACACTTCAATCTAAAAACAATTAAGTAAAAAAAGAAACTGCTTTGACAATCAATAAGAATGCTCTTGCAATTAATTATGCTTTCAATAGATCATAATTACTTAGCACTTCAATAGATAAAACAGGAAAACACCTAGACTTTATTGAATGCTATTTAATTTACAGCGAAGACGGAAAATATTGAGCGGAGAAAAAAACATCAACGCGTTAAGTCTAACTACTTAGTGTTAGTGCAATCCAATTAGTTCAAACTAGTTTAAATCTTAGGTGTTTTATATTTATGTAAACGTTAGTAGCATAGTTATCACAATATCATTGGTGTGTCATGAGATTTGTCTTGATGTCAGGATCGGGATGGGATGAGGGTCACATAGACTATTTATAATTGGTACGTGTAGTTGTAAAAAAAATCTTCTAACAAACTTTTCTATCATACCAACCCGTAATTACCTATGTATTCCTAAACTTTTTCTTTATAAAGTCACCAATCAAAACATTTATCCTAATCTCTACTAATCCGTTTTAAGATAAAGCATGTGGACGTAAACGCATTATGACAATACGTATAGTGCGTCACAGATTCTAATTATAGACGTTGACCGGTCTCGGCGGTTCAGAATAAAGCATTACAAAATATCGCGTTACATCGTGGTGCTTGATCATGCCGTTGTCTTGCCTCTTTTATTTGTGTACTCTCTTTATAAACTCCGCCTTTTTATTAAGCCCGCTTTGAGCGACCGCGTAACCTCTACCGGACTGGCCGACAAGTGGAATAGCATTAAATCGTTAGATTTTTACGGTTTTATCCATGATGATATTACACTGACTCGGTGTTAAATTATTCCATCATCGTTAAGCTAAGTATAATCGTTAACAAATCCAATTAATATAATTTATCGTTAAACGACCCGTTTTGAATGTAACGTGTTAATAACTCGATTTTAACGATGGTTATTTGGTTCCTTGGGCATCGTAGTGATTATCGAATTCCACAAATCAAAATTACAGTTGATTGCATTGGTCCGTGATATCATTATCATGATTAAATGGCCATAATAATGGTTAAGTAATCTACTTAATGAAGGTAACTGACCGACAGACAAAGTACAGCATGAACCGTTAGAAATATGATACAGGGATTTTTCATATTTTTGGTAGTGTCCAGTAATAAATTAAAGTTATGGTAAAGAAACATAATATAAACTTGTTGTAACTTTGAAAACATAAGAAGCTACTCCATCACTTTAAGGTTAGGAGCTAGACGTCAATCGTTACTGTGATGAGCGTCTCTTTTGAACACTATATTTATAGTGAGAGAGATGTGAAAAAACAGAGTAGGTACTACGTTGTACGAGTATAAATCCATTCTCTATGTAATCGAGTATTAAAAACTTGAATACGTTAAAACAAGAACCCTGTATCGTTTCCATGCACTTATTTATAG
>LGAG01000038.1:832360-846691 GCA_001278395.1 Lerema accius | reverse complement strand
GTGTCCAGTAATAAATTAAAGTTATGGTAAAGAAACATAATATAAACTTGTTGTAACTTTGAAAACATAAGAAGCTACTCCATCACTTTAAGGTTAGGAGCTAGACGTAAATCGTTACTGTGATGAGCGTCTCTTTTGAACACTATATTTATAGTGAGAGAGATGTGAAAAAACAGAGTACCTACGTTGTACGAGTATAAATCCATTCTCTATGTAATCGAGTATTAAAAACTTGAATACGTTAAAACAAGAATCCTGTATCGTTTCCATGCACTTATTTATAGTGAAAAATAGTATGTCTAAAACGGTACAGTACCCAACCACGTAACCACTAGACGGACGCAACCAATTTGCGGAGAAGCCTTTAAATCAACAGCTATTTGCAATGAACATCTCTGTGGTTCTGAAATAAGTAGAATAACTTCGTGGTCGTCGTTCAGCCTTTGTTTAATAACATTTGTATCTGATTATCGACTTTAATATGTATCTTAATATAATAAAAATAATATTATATCTAGGTACAATAACTCTATTGAACACGAATTTAGATGTAGCGTAAAGCTGTAGAAACCATGCTTTGTCATCATTTGGCTACAAGCTTAAAAAATACGACTACCTTACAACTTACCTACGTCTGCATACTGTTTTGTAAAAGTTATTACACTTAGAAGAAACCTAGAAGAAAATCCTTATTAGACGACTATTATATTCCAGGACAAGCAAAGAGAATGTACTCAGAATCGCTCCACATCGCGGCATCGTTCGATCGATGGCGCCCCTCTCCCAATCAGCTCCATCAAAACTCGAGCTCATTACTCAAAATCAATTAGCGTTATTAGTGCGGCGCGTCTTCGTTAGCCCGTGATGGAGGGTAATTTATTGGCATCTCTTAATTAGGGATAAGTCTAATTGGAGGCTTAGTAGTAACGAGGCCCTCGAAATCTGACGTCCCGGCGAATAAATTGGTCGGGAGATCGCTCGGCGCACGCACTTCACCGCTCTATTGCCGCTGATGTTTTGACGTGCCAATGCGATTTGCGCGCGATTGTACACCCGACGAGTGCCAATAAACTATTAAAATGTCTTGTGTTCGCGAAAGTTCTTTTGTTTTGATGTGGAGGTAAAATTTCTGGAAAATCACTAAAACGCTAATACACTCATACCTCCGCAGTAGCATTCCCTGTGTCGCGGGCGGCATCACTAACACCCGTGACTCGAGAACAAACATTTATTTGTCACATATATCTGCCCCGGTAGGGAATCAAACCCGAGACCCCTCGCTTCGCACTCAGGGTCACTACGAACTAGGCTACAGGGTCGACACTCTGCTTCCAAAGACAATTCCTGGTAGTTATCCTTTGAAAGAAGTCGTTAAACTCTGTCAGAGCCATTAGAACGATAATTGCAGCACTAACACTAACTGCTGCAATAATTATGAAACCTAATTGATAAATTGGTATGGGAGAGAAATCCGCACAACAATAAGTTAACTGCTGTTGATAAGAAACCAATGATAAATATAATTAGCTATCACACGTTCATAAAATAAAGTTATGATAATTATATTGTATTTCACATAATTTAACAACGTAATAAATCGTAATTGGCTTGTGTAAGTGGGTTTTATGGCAGAAGATAACAAATATCATGCACTAGAGCGAGCCACTGCTACACATTTAAATTTATTCTTCAAGCGGAAGAATCCAATCGTAAGTTACTATCAACAAGTAACTAAAGCACAATTTCCCTTTAATTGAATACCATTACCATAATAAAAGCTTAAGTTTAATTACTGAGACCAAACGCTGGACTCGCTTGAAGTATTTCCTGATAGGTGAATTTCGTTTTATATGCTAACGAATTTCGCATAAATAATACACTATTCGACTTTTGTTTTTTTTAATGACAAGCAGACGAGCTATTGCAAGTGTTCATCGGCATGACCAAAGTATTATTGCTTAGTTTCAGAACGAAGAAACAATAAATAAAGATTAAAAAGTTAGTTTTTTCTGGTATAAGAATAGTAAATAAGATTTGCTGTAGGGCCATACCTGCGCTAAAAAATAAATGACTAGTGACTAGACTATAAAATTGTTACATAAAAATATTAACATTAAAAGAAAGGTGTCAATCATTATAAAGGTTTAGTTTATTACGTGTCTTTCACGCCTAACCTAATGAATTCTTGTATCCACTATCACATAAAGCCACACTCAAACAAAATTACTCTTTACTAATAATGAAATAAGATTTCATATCACTTGATGAAGATGTCTCTTCGAACGAGTTTAACTCGTTGTGGTGTACTGATGATCTAAGAGGATAAATACATAAGGAGCGAAAACATTGAAACACAACCTTACTTTAAGATTATGTGACACGTAATTGATTGCGTAAAAGCGCATTAAAAATATTTTTTTCTTGAAATTGATGACGCTGCGTGTAAATAGCATACGCACTTGCGTGCTTGTAATAACGAAAAGCCAAAACCTTTATGTATAAGGAATCTTTAACTAGACAATAAAGCTCACTTACCTTGCCAACGACTTCTGAAACCTTCGGCAGCCGATTGGAGGGACTCGTGACGGTTTTCCACGTATTACAAATTTTTAATTTTGAGCATTTTTATTTTTAATGGTGCGTCACCAGAAATAAATGACAATCAAGTAGACGTGCTAGTTGAGTACCTAGTTAATGTCATCCTATATATTGAAATTACCATTTTTTTAATACCTATGTATATTTTTGTAAGTAAAAATTCATAATACTAAGCATTTAGGCAACAAGAACATTGCTTAATTGGTTTCTTTTCTCTATAGTATGCGAATGAGACATCAAATAAATTTCGTAGACAATAAGAACGCATGCAATGTAGCACTAAACACTTTCCGGTTCTTACGTCCTGTAATATATCTATAATATCTATATGTAAAATTATCATTGGTCAAGCCCTTGAGATGTTTCAATAACCTTCGTACCATTACGGTTTATACAAGTGTATAGGTATACTGCGGTACCGATGACTGACCGATCGCCACTCCAATCAGTGTTGGTAAATAATGGTCCGATGCCGTTTACAACACTTACCATAATGACGGTCTTAGATAAGCGTAATGCATTTAATTGGATAAGTTGATACTGCTTATAATGTAGGTAAGTTAAGCCACTTATTTAGAAGCGCAACGAAGCGAGAACTTAAGAATTTATTTTGTACTTTACGAATGAAATTGTATGTGGAACTACGTCTGTTATTTTATTTCTTTTAATTTACATACGTGTTTATTAAATGCACTAGCTAGGTGTAATATTTTTTTTGTGTTAATTACTGACAAATAGGCGCACGCATTATTTTATTAATTACGAATTGATACTCTTAATTATACGTTGAGTAGTGAACGCGTTGTCGGTGTAGTTCAATCTGTATAATCCAGTATAATCCTGAGTATACTTTAGTGTTCTGAGAGAATTTCATGTACAATTTGTTTGCTTGTTTGTCGCATATCATTTTTAGATAGATGAGCTATTATTTCAAAATCTATCTCTGGTGCTAAGACACGGTCTTTACGTTGTATTCATCAAAATCGATAAGCTATCGATATCTGTTAAACAACTCGCAGTTAGTCTCAACAACTAAGTGTGTAATGCTGTCGACGCTTTAATATAATGCTTGGACAGCGTCGTTATTACGGCACTTATCGAATAAATTAGTTATTTTATCTAAGTGAAAAGGAGAGCTTGGAGTAAAAATATTTGCTTGTTAGTTATTGTTTCTCTTCCTTCGTAATAATTTTAATATACATACATCATAATCAATAACAATGTAAAACGCTAATAGGAAATTTAATGTGACAAATTACTGAAATAGACAAGGGGTTAAAAGTTAAAATATACGCTAGATCTTTCTGTAAAAAAATGGGTTATACGTACATGATTCTTAATAATAAAATCCCCAGCGTATTATGAGGGGCTTTGAGATCTCATGCGAACGCACCGATAAACTCATTGATAAGTTAATAAATACATAATTATACAATTTACCACTAGAAACTACTATCATTGGTATAAATTACAAGTTTTGCAATAAAACTGTTTTAACGTCGCCACTAATTACTTACATCTCTAACAGCACTACGGCGTGTTGTACTTGGTCTAATTAACGCCATATTTTTATGAAAACGAGGTAGTAACGCTAACGAGAATTTCGTATATTATTAGGCAGCGTTCATGTTACGAGAACCCGTTGTGATTAATTAGCGAAGTGCCTAATTAGCGAGAAGTCAAGTCATTAGTAAATGTAATTGAAACAAGCAAGCCATGGACGCTTTTAAGAAAAATCTCCGATTAAATTACCTAGAGTGATGGAATGGAAACGGTCTGTAATGCCTTTGCTAATGATGATGTAAAATTTTTGTCTACTTGTTGAAGTTGCATCTTTTATTGACAATATCGTCACGCAAATCTGAACTTTAGGCTAATACGTTAAAGCTTAATTTAAATTACTGTCGACAAAAATGTTTTCACGGATTGATTAATTAGCTTGCCAAAGTATTTTAACGTTTTTAAACGTGTTTAGAAGTCTCTGGAAGCTTACTAAATCTCTTTAGTTAAGTAGTTAACTAATGTACTGATTAATATGTCCATCGGCACTACTCATTTCCTAGGTAGGTACCTACCTAGTCTGTTTTCTTGACAGATATTTTGATTAAAAATATATGAAATCCATAGTTAGTAGAAGATGTTTTTTTGGATAAAATCACATCGGTAAATATGGCATAAACAAATCTAATAACCTAAGGTCTTTTCTTTATGTGTTTGGTGCTCCACAAGATTGCCTATCATCTTTGACGTAGACATTCCTTTAAATCATATCATGTAAACAATAGAATGTATCATTTCTACAATACAATTAGGATATTGTGACAAATTAATTACTAACGACATAAAATATCAAATGACAGAGTCAATTAATATAGTAGGCGTACAATTTCCAGGATGCTAAGGGCCAATTACGAGTGTTTGATATGGGATTAAAATAGATAGCTACTTTGACGAATGTGCTTCCAACTTATTTAACCTATTGCTTAGAGATTAAACTAACAAAAGACGTAGGTGATATAAAAATTGGTAAATAAGAAACACTCTATTGAAACGCCAATGATCCAGTGATGCAAATTCAAATCATTTAATTCTTCTTATGCTGTCTATACTTACGGAAGTAATACCTTACTTGACATAAAATAAAATAAAAAAACAAAATAATTACATCGTCACAATAAAACTCAATAAACAATACCAATTATATTATCGGCTCTATGAAATTCAATGAGTCGAGTCAATGAAATGTTCAATTATAAAACAACTATTGATTTTTTTTGTAATCTTTATTTTTTTCAAGGAACTTGGCACTGATTGACCACGCAACTTTCGTAATTACAGAATAGGACCTACTTGAAGACAACGGTTTTTACAAGAAAATACATACATACATTATATTTCGTCTTGTTACATAATCGATTATAGCTAGATTTGTTACGTTTTTCATTGATACCTCCTTACTATAAAAACAGACATGCAAAGGAAACTAACTCAAATTACAATTAAAATTCCATTGTTAATTAACCGTCTCTACTCATGTGGAAACATCATTCGTGCAAGGAAACCTTTTAAAGGTATCCTTATTTTTTCTCTTTTAAATTAAAAAGAAGCAACAAAGGGTTCTAGAAATCGGACACTACGACGTATTCAATGCACATACCAGTTTGTGTAAAAAGACATAAAACTAAGATTGTTGTGTTTTTTAGGGTTGAATAACCAAAGGCTTTTAATAGAGACTTCGCTGTTTGTCTGTCTGTCCGTCTCTCCGTCTGTCATAGTTATTATACTTAGGTAATCTCCCATAAATAAAATAAAACAGGTAAACACTTGAAAGTATCTTGGCTTAAGCTTAGGTTACTTATATTGGAAAAAAATTAATTTTACTCAGTAATAGAAGGGCTGTCCATTAATTACGTGAGGCCCGAAATTGTCCTTTAATCACGAAATATCATAAGGGGAAGGGGGGAGAGGGGCGTAATCATATAATTACGTGTATCTATTTTTGCGACAAATGCATTATTTTTACGTATTTTATAAATATTAAAAATAAACTGAATGTTTTTTGTAGGTACTAAAATATACACGTGATTATGAGGGGGACTCTAAAACCTCACCATCTATCACCCATAGGGGGGGTTTGAAAATGCCAAAAAAACATCAAATTATTAATAATATTAAGAGTTAATGTTGATTACTTCTTACCCATTACTATTAAGAAGTATTCTTAAAACATATTCTTTGCATACTTCAGAAACATTTCGTAACCAACTGTAGCATTGCACTCAATTTGAGAGAGTGGATATCGAATCGAAGTGCAATAGGGTAAGGCATAAAGGCGAAAGATTGCATACCTGTGGCAGCCGAGGGTTGGTAACGTATCGATATTTTTTATCGAGATTTTTATAATCGTAAAAGATTTTTGTTTTTTAGTTCTCAGAAGATTTATTTATGATATGATAGGCTCTTGGCATTCAATTGATTATAAACGCAAATTAAATTTCAACTTAACAATTATTACTTAGAACTATTTGACGTTGCATGTAATTTACTTCGTTATCCATTTCCTTACTCCATAATTCAAAAAATATATACTTAGTTAAATAAACCAACACCTTTTTTAAAGCAACGATATCATATCAAATCACAAAAATTCCGAGCATTCTTTAGAATACTTCACGTACTTGTATTAAATAAAGATGTTGAATTAATTAACGATTAATTAGTTTAATTGCGAAACCTACAAAAGAAACCAAAGCCTTCTAATTAATATTAAATTATATGTCTTAATTAGTCTTATCCCCGCATCTGAGTTATTTCGTACGTTGGTATTATATTTTAATGATAAGTTTAAGCATCTAATTAGACAATGCTTAGATACTTAATAAGGTAAAATTTATTATTTAACTTTGAATAATAGTGTAGTGTAGCAAATTCTTTGTAATTTCATAGCGTGTTGAAGGGTTTTACAACCAAGTTAAAATAAATTTGTTGTGCTCTAAATACCTCCAAATATTTCTTCTTTTACTTTTCTTTTTATTTGTACTTAAATATCTTTTATTCTTTGCAAAGATTATATGCTTCATAGAGTCAAGTAAAGTGCATCTTGTAATTTCATTCACTCAAAGAAATGAATACGATTTTTTATACCAATCTTAGTTACAACAACTATTAGTAAATCAAAATCGTTGCATTTGAGATTGAAATGAAAGATATTGCGTGTCTAATCGGGCTTGGGAAGATGACGGACAGTGTAATTAGTATAACTAAACAAGGTTGGGTGGTTTGGTTGAAATCAATTTAGCGTGGCGTTTGCCCACTTATCGAGCATTGTTCGTCAATTCGACTGATACTTGCTTTGTGAATCCCATCCCTACGGCCGGCGGGGGGTGCACAATGATTGATGGGCGGCCGGCTGCACGGAGTGTGCGAGCGGGATGGATATATCGCGTAGGGTTGTCAAAACAAGACGTTAGATTTTGGGAAGAATGATTTATGATTTTCTAGGTATTGTTGTTTTTTAATTGATTAGTAATATAATCGTATAGGTAGTTTAATGTTTAAACCACTATCTTTAATTTGGAATTAATTTAATAGTAAATCTTAAATTATTTCGACTTGAAAAGTACATATGAGACGCTGTATATACGAATATCTTATCTATTCTTATGTAAACTTAAGTATTGAATCGTTAGCAATAAGTTCATGTGAGTGGTTTTATATCCCACTTGCCTATAATGGGTCGGTATTCGTAATTCAATAGAGAAAACACATGGCATATAGAGGCTAGGCTGATATTACTAAAAAACACAGAACAGGCCAAACAAAAACGACATTTATATGAAAATCTTCAGTGGAAGTAAACTCTTTATTTTTACATTATCGTACAGAATACGCCATACTTGCAAAAACCGGTTACAACCGGTTAAATTTTTGAATCAGAATACGGATTTATACCCCTGTATTATATCCTAAAATGATAAAAAGTAGGTAAATAAATTTACAAAAATACATAATTAAATTGTTGTATAAAACTGGGTTGGCAACCCTAGCAAGCAAGGAGAGTCTGTCCCGCTCGCTCGCAGCGGGCCGGACCCGTAATTGAATGGCAATTACCTGCGCTGTAAATATGACACAAGCGCGTAATTGCAGGAGGAGCGTGAGGAACACCGCAGTGTGAAAGCGCCTTTGAGATGAAATATTGGAATCACGCGGTCGTGTGTCTTCGGATTAAGCTTCGGCTTTATTTCTTTGGTGAAAGCTGTAGTACTAGAAATTCCTAAGTTTATAAATACTACAGCACCTATTCGACTCCTAAAGTCATAGGTTAAGAAAATTAAGCCAAGGTTTAAGGCCCTAGTCGCCATAGTATTTATGATGGCCAAGTAAGGAGTACCAGTCATTACTATTAATTACCATTATTACTAACTTTGAGAATCTATGGAGTACGTTTTACTTTAACGTATGAAGTGACGTAAGCAATTAGGTAACTAATTTGTTGTAGATATGTATAAAACATATTTTTTTATTTTCATATTATACGAGTATGAAATGATAATTTAAATAAATAATCATTATATCAAATAAAAGTCACTATAACATAGCGAAACAAGTGTTAATTAATTTGTGATGCCCACATAAAGTTTTTAAGCCCACATTTCAGCACGTAACGTGCAGGTGTGAACCCGGGACCGCTAATCGGTTGATCAACGTTGAAACATTACAATGACATACTAACATAGCCAATTAAAGGGTGTAAATATTTTGTAATTTGTTGTCAATTGTAATAACACAAATATAACGATAACATTGCTCTACAATAATTCCGATAATTATAAAGTTGTCGAGTTTTAGAAGTTTGGTTTTTAAAATTACTGATACATATTTTTAATCACGGTTAGTAGTTTAATTAGCAAGAAGTTTACGTTAAGTAGTTAAGATTAGGTATGTATCGTAATAATTAATGATGTAATCATTAATTGAAAAACAAATATAATATAAACCCTATTGTGAAATAAGGGTAGGAAGAGACGAAAAAATATATAGACTTGGAAACAAATTAGCGTAGTAGAAAAAAAACATAACTTATTTGTCAAATGATAACCTTTCTCGATACACTGCTCCTGTCGAGCTTTGTGACATACGTCAATCTTAAAAAAAATAGATAATTACTTCATTTTTATTTTTCTGAAGATTCAGTCTATACATTTTTTGGTCTGAGGGTAGAAAACAAAATAAAAAAATTGTCTGTTACTCCCTTAATGAAGACAAATCCAATGACACCTCATATTTTAAAGTCTGGCAAGCCGTTACCATTCCTTCTGGCGTATTCTTAAAATATGATAGCAATTGATCATTTAATTCTAGAATTTCATAACTTCCCATCGATTTCACCTATTACAGATACCTGATACCTACTGCTGCCTATTGGCCACTCTATCAGTTGGCAGTAAACTAGTAAAACCGTTAAAAACAAACGTCACTTGAAACCTAACACTTGACAATACGTTACGCTGGTGGGAAACAAAAAAATATTTCTGGTGAATGAACGAGGATTTAGTTACATGGGTGTCGAAATCGTAACTAAGATATTGTTTACAATGATACTTAAAAATAAAAGAGTGTAAAACAAAGAACTGTTGTTCGTCTGCAATGAGGAATACAACTACTTTCAAAATGCTAAGTGTGTTTTGAAACAAAGCCATAATCCAAGGGCCTTTACACACATGCGACAGTGATACGAGCACATTAAATCATTAAACAAAGTTAATAATCTAAGGGTTTATAAGTTACTTGCAACAGTGATATAAGCACACGCCGCAAAGTGACGTAGGAGTATAACATTTGTTTAAAAATGCTTTCTTGTAGTTATTATTTGCGTCTAAATGTCGCAACGACATGCGACACTATTCATTGCGTGTGTGACGTCGACAAATGACAAATGCCCATAAGTCTTATTACATACCCGAAAAGTTTCATTCTAAATAGGATCTATCTAATTATAAGTAGAAAAAGAACATCATACGTGTTAATTGTTTCTAATTAAAAATTAATATACAGATAGATAAATATAATTAAAATAATTTTAGTGTTAAAATAACAATTATAATTAGTAATGTATTTGACGCGTACGGCTATTAAAAGCCATTTAATTCCTCATTTTAATAATTTGTTTAGATGAAGTTTCTGATTGATGATTGCGTTTTCGTAATAAATTGCATGATTTATTCAATTAATTATGCAGATATGGTAATAGATTATGTTGGAGACTTCCTGCACATCATACTAGTACACGAAGATTTATAAATATACGCCTTTTGGAAGGCCTCAAGTTTATTATTTTTAATTAGAATTATAATTAAACGTCTCTAATACCTACTTAGGAAATTATGACGCTACTCTATGATTCCTTCTAATTACTTACTCTATGGTAAAAATAATACTAGTTGTAAAAACAACACGTTCGTAGCTTCACACTAAAATGCTCTTTATCGATGGTGCCATGAACAACATAGTCAAAATAGGGGCCATTCAACTATTACGTAACGCAATTTTTTGTAAAATATTATGATGCCTTATGTTTCGAAAAACGTGTTACGTAACATTGTTTCTTTTTTTAATACAATTCTTGTAACTTGGAAAAATGGCAACATTTTTATATTAAAGGTTGTATGTGTTTTACGTAGCGTTATAAGAGAAAGGGGGTCAAAAATTACGTTACGTAATATTTGAACACTTCCTTATTCAAAATTCTGCCTCGCCAGGAATCGAACCCCGGACTCCTTTAATGGAAGTCCGACGTGATATTATAACAGGTGCGCTATACGGCGCGTCAGTTGTAGAAAGGTACTTTATACAGACACATATATTATACATATTGAATATGTATAGACTATAGTCAAGCTTAATTTCATAAGCGTGCTGCCTATTTAACTTCAACATAAATCCACACCTGTCTGATCATAAAAATCATAGAAGATATAAAATATCTTGTTATGATAGCAGTTATAATAAATTAATACTTTATACGCATTATATATTTTTGAGTAATTTATAAGCGGCAGATAGCGGATGTCATTGTTTGTTTAATATTCTCAACGTTAATTAGAATTAATTCTGTAAGGTGTGGTGCATATGGCGTATAGTAACCGTTGCGCCTCGGGCGCTACCACCTGCCTTGTAGGGTGCGCATGCGCAAATGCTGTAATGAGTTGGAAATAAAACTTAGCTTTATTTTCCCGCCACCTGATATACTTACTCGTAATAATGGTCTCGATACAATACGAAATCTGCTGTGACTAGAACAGTGACGGTTTGTAATATACTGTGGGATATAAAAAGCGTCACACAGCGTGGCACGAGGAGTAAGCCTGTAGTACCACGTTGCCTTTCACTCCGTTATTAGATCACCAACTTTTTATAAAGACGATATTTTTTAATAAAAACAAATAGATATGACAGATTGATAAAAACGTCAGTGATTATGTAAACAGTCCGTCTTCTGGTCACGTTGTGGTTAGTTAATAACAACAATAATACTGCTTAAGCATACTGCCTATTAAGAAACAACAATATCAAAAACACGAAGCTATAAAATCGAGAGCTTTTGTGGAAAATTGCTCGCAAGTCATGTTTAATTTCCTGTCGGTGGCGCTATGGAATGGAGCGTGCCAAAGATCCGCTATAGTTTTTCTCTGCTGCCAACAGGTGGCTCCAACGCTGCCGAATTTTTGGCTAAGTGGATTTCCATGAAAATGAAGTTATAACTACGATGCTCTCTCTCTCAATAACTTAAGGTGATTGCAGTGCTGTGTTGTGTATTAACTCTATTAATTATATTATTATTAATTAAATACTGTATTAACTCATAATTGTGATGGTTATAATTACCTAATGTTGTTGTTGTTTCAATATATTTCCAGTCGAGTAAAGGTTTAAAACCCGATTTTTTTTTCAGACAGGTACCTGGATATTTTTATAACAGCTAATCACAAAATAAACAATTGGATATACCTACCTAATTTGTTTACTTGTGTTCATCAAAATTCGCAAAATGTTGTGTACCAATTCAACACCGTTTTATCAAAGCCCGCGATCCTACACAACAGCGGAATTTACGTCAGCATTTGTTGACAGCAATTTCTAAGGATCGCGGACGCATCGCGCGTTTTAATCAAGGCCACTTTAATATCAATCGTTCATTAAACCGAGGAGCACACAATCGTTCATTTAGGACGTTCTCACGCCTCATTAAAGTCTTTTCCGTGATTCGGCGACCGCGTCTACCGTTTCCCCGAACACAATGAGGGAGTGATTCGGCGGCAAATAACGAGGCCATTTTGTCGGCCGCCTCTCACGTCCGACGCCTTCCGACGCTCAATGAAAGTTTACCTGCAGCCGTAACGAGCGATTTGTCCCGTGGCCCCGGCCCCCGCGCCCCGGGCCCAAATCAAAGCCCATTCACATCTGCATGCCGACACAATGCCGGCAATTAGGGCGCGCTTCGCCCTACAATCGCACGTAATGCGCGCTCGTTCGATGACGCTAAGCCGGTTCGTCCTGTCCCGCCATCCCGCCAGCTCGCTAGCGTCAGACCTGGCCGCCGACAGACCGACAGACACAACCACTTCCAACGATCTTGGAATTTGCACTTATTCATATCAATATTAAGATATTCTGCTCAATTATGCAGCGATTCTACCTGAATGCAAGCACCTTAACTTGACCTCCGTTGAGAGTACAAAAAATCCTATAGAGATGCTCACCGTTTCAAAACATACGTGTGGTATACAGTCATCTTTATTAAATAAAAACAAGATAGATGATTATAATTATTCATGTATCGTTTTTAAATACAAATACAAATCTGCTTTGTAATCCCTTAACCCAAATGATCGAGTACTTCTGCTTAAAAGAAGTTACATAAAAAACGTATAAAAGGAGGGAGGCAAAGTTAATTACGTCATTTGATTATGCAATTTAAACAATTAAATTCACTTGGTTGAGACTCGTTGATTGCTAGCTTCTTTAAAAATAATGTTATAATATCATTTCGACGATAAAATAACACGAAAAAGCAGCTGTACACTACTGGTATATGTACAGGTTAGATGTGAAGGGTCAAGCGTTATGGGTGTCACGTCATCGCTTCTTTGTGAACCAATTTATAGGGGACTAAATTAACGTACTTCGATCCCGGCTCGTTCTACGAGAAGTAAGTAGTGGTTATTATTGTGTAATAATATTGTAGAAGGAGCAAGGTCGAGTTGACACTTATCTAAAACAGGATGAAGGAAAGATTGAGTTGAGAAACTTATACAGACATGGAAATGAAGGGAATTGTTCAAGATTTTATATTTAGGTACTTAATTTTTGACATT
Organism: Lerema accius; assembly: GCA_001278395.1. NCBI lineage: Eukaryota > Metazoa > Arthropoda > Insecta > Lepidoptera > Hesperiidae > Lerema > Lerema accius. The sequence continues at coordinate 833,219 of LGAG01000038.1, read as the reverse complement.
ATAACTTTACAATATGTGTGAATGAAAATACGTAAAAAAACAAACATGTATTTGAACTAGGGAATAGCTTAGACTAACAGTAGAGATAGTCTGTTAAAATGGGGTCCTACTTTGTCACATGTTATCATTATCATTTCGAGATATAATCTGTAAGGTCAAGGTCAACTAGTACGGGCCTCCAACATGTTAATGAGATGATAACTGTATAAAGATAATGATAAGTTGATAAGGCGATAAAAAATCTCTAACTCTTGGTAGATACATAATGTCTTCTTATTCTAAAAAAAAATGTTGTCTCTGTTTAATTTAGTTTAGTTCATTTCATTCAGTTTTAATTTAGTTTCATAATCATAAGCCATTAAAAGTGAATATAAGGAAGGTACGACATATTTTGCTAAGGCTTACAGACTGACATAACCTTAACTCGTTTTAATCCTCATAGTTCAGGAACGGCTACTTATAGCTCTACTGATAAAAGTTCTTATGGGCCATCTATTTATTCTACATTCGAACCATTTACTCGCCTATTAAAATATGGAAATACATAAACAAAAATAAATGATGACAGTAAGCCATTTGAATCGTGATTTTAATAGCACGCATTAAAATGTTAAGTGATTTGAAACGAACGCGGGAAATATTTATGTCATTAAAACGCAATAAACTCTGAGACATTAATTTAACATTAATGTCAAATATATTTAAAGTGTTTTTAAAATGTTATATTATAACATAACTCTTTCGTAAATTATGCTAAGTAGTTTAGTAGAACGTTCCTAATTATTGAAGGAATTTCGCTAATAGTTCGAATCAATTATGAAACTTCTTAAGGTTTAACGTATTTCAAAAACCTTTTTTA
>LGAG01000038.1:809102-823048 GCA_001278395.1 Lerema accius | reverse complement strand
CGGGCGCCCCCTCCCGCGCCCCGCCGGCCGCGCGACCGCGTGGCTCAGTTGCGACCGAAACGCCGCGAGGGGAGGTGTCGTCGATCCCCGCAAAATACACTACTTTTTTCGAAGTTCTCTTTACAGTTTTTGTTTTAAAGTTTCACGAGGCAGTTTTTGTGTGTTTAGCCTTTTGTCCTGTCGAACTCGAAAGGTACAAGACTGCATTCGGCGGTGTAGTTTATTGAGTTTACGTTGAGTGTTTTTTTGTTATTGTTAAGTTTTTTGTTTGGTGCATCGGTGCCGGTCCGGAGACCGGCGGTCCCATCGAGGCACCGGCCTGGACGCGCTCCGAAGGATCCCAAAGGACACAGCCCTTAGGTAACTATTTGGAAGAAGCGTAGACGAAGTGAAGCTTGAACAATAACAACAAAACGGTCTAATGTTGCTCGGAACTTTGAGCGCAGTGTTTGTAAACATGTGTTTACTATAAGTACTAGAAATATGTAATGCATGTTCTTCAGCTATAGATAATTACAAGAAGAACGATAATTACAAAAGAAAACCTGAAAAAGGTGTAATTATTATTGATGATTGGCTAGAACAAAATACCACGTGTGCGCGTTGATTTCTGTCTATAAGTATATTAATACTACTACGATATTTATCTTACTATGTACATGCTATTGAATTTATTACAGTAACTTGCTTTATCCTAAAAATTCAGTATGTAACATTGAAAAAAATTGCAGTTTTCGAGACAATTGTGGTATAGGTACTTATTGCTTATCTATAGAAGGAAGGAACTTTAGTTCCTTGGTGTATTACGTATCAACCTGTGTTAATATTTGTTTTGCTATTTACCTTACATTAATATTTACAATGGGTACAATAATAGATGTATAAAAGATATTGTAATTAATTATCTTGCATAAAGCAGCCAATTATAATAGCAATAACGCCTTTAAGACCAACACAATTATAAGCGACCGGCTAGAACAATGCTAATTTTATTTTATCGCCAGGTGAAACTCAATTACAAAGAGATAATAAAACCATCAAGGATTTATTTACTTTGAGCATCAATTTTCTTTAAAATAAACCTCCTTTTAATTAAAGCCTTAACGAAAAACAAATAAAGAAGATGAGGGAGCTAACAACCCTTCGGAGAGAGTTCTCGGTGGGATCGAAGAATGAATGATGAACTTCAGGTTAATTTGGAGCCAAGTCTTTATACGTACTATTATGTAAACAAACGAGGATATTAAAAGTCACATAAATTTTAATTAGTTAAATTTATCATTTGCTTTGCCGAGACAAGCACCTACGACGGTGGACATACGCGTCATAATGATAATACCATTACGCCTACACTATCCACGGCATCGACTTGACGAGCTTTAAATTAATTTTTAAAATATGTCTAAGCAATATCACACGGACCACTTCATTTGTTCGCCGGTTTAATTAAAAACGAGTGCCCGCCCCTCCTCTTTTCGGGTTGAAGTACACCCTCCCCGCATGGCTGTCTCGCCCCGCTTATATTTAGATAATTGTACAATCATCTAAATTAATGAGTCTCTCGTCCGGTCCTGACCTCCATTGTTTCGTGTTTATGCTACCCAGCCAGCATGTACGACACTTTAATTTTAACATACGACTGTTTCTGATACTCACAGCCTTTTGAAATTGAAAATAATTATTTCTAAATTTACTACGTATGACCTAGCATCGTTACGTCCGTCAACAAAGGTCCAAAGTCCACTAACCTTTATGCAAACAATAGCAAAACTCGTTAGACTGACCATTAAAAGTCCGTGCAAGACGCATTAAACTTGTTTCGGGCGGCTCTTATGATTAGACTCAAAACTATTATGGATTCTCTCTTACTACAAGGTAACATTTCACTTTGCCAACATTAGTTCTGGGAAGGAACATTTCAACTCCACGAGATATTGGAGGTTTTTTTTAAATTTAGAAGCCAAATGTAAATAAATAATAATGAAAGAACACCAATTTAAAAAGTTTCAAATAACGTACAATCAAAATTTGTTGATAGAAAGTGTTCGATATAAAAGAGTATATTTGCTTGGTCGTTCATAACTCGCACTGTTGACGACGGTGTTAGAGCTGAATGCAATTAAAAGTTTCACTACGTGCGTGGACGAAGCGCTGCGAGAATATCTACCTTAATTTATGCCAGCGATAAGCCCAACTTATGAGAGCCAATTAATAACTTATTTTAGGTAACACTTTCTCGAAGATCAGCTATTTTAGTTAAAGATTCAACTTCTATTAAAACTGATAAAATCAATTTCAAATTACCACGTACATTTATCTTAATACTTGTCTCTGGTGCTTTAATTTTTGGTACTCAAGCAAGATTTAATTTTGAATTGAATTAGCGTACACTGTCTATCAAGCATTCACCAAATTAAATGCATCAAGCAATAGAAGTTCGGGTAGAGTGGGCAGCTCCCCGGAAGGCCCCGGGCGATCTGTCTAATGAACCCTGCCACCCCCGCAGCCTGATTTATTAACGAATTAAATGCATTCTACTGCACCCTCATGCAAATACACGGTGTACGCGTGTATAAGTATACCGGCGATTAGTACAGAACCCTTTATTAATAAATTAGCCGTTAATCACCAAACCAATCGCAATCTCGTGATTTGCATTAATTACTATTCCTGTTACGCTTGCGATGGAAATTGTTTTATGTAACTTGATTTTTTAATTAGGTTACATTACAAAAAATACATGTATCGCTCGTTATATAAATAGATATCTCATAAATAAAATAAATATAAGATAATTAATCATTATTACTACTACCACTTTAAATAGCGACAATTTATTTTATTGTAATGATCTATGAAAGCAGTCAATTAATTAGTTCCTTATTCTAAAATAGGAATTCTAATTCTTCTATTTTCAACATATTCAATATTGTATTATACTCATATCTTCTTATATTTAGTAGCAATGGTTGTACGCTTGGTACCTGTCTATGCTAATGAGCGCTTGTTTTAAACCATTTCAAATTGGTGCCATGGAAGTTTCGAAAGTTCTTTTGTTATCAATACTCACTCGACATGAATAGCCGTGGATTTTGGTAATTAATTGCATTTGAAAGTAACTTTGTCATCAATTATGGACACTGGAGACAATTTAATTTATTGTTATGATACAATTGGTAAACATGTACTTATTTTCGAAATGTGCCCAGTAATAATTATCCCTTTTAGTAGGATAGATACCAATGCATGTAAAATTCATTAAAATTGTTATTCTTCTTTTATGAGTAATGCAGATTAGTGTGGGTTTACTACACGTAAATTAAATTGTCAATAGAAACAAAGCTAGATATAAAACACTTAGAAGTTCAGAAGAAATTAAAATAGATAATAAAATAACATTCATGTTTTATTTTCCACAATAGACAGATCATCAGAAACAATACTGCACTTACCGTGCTCGTAAGATTATAACCTAATAAGCAATGCAGGAGGCTGTATGCATTTAAGTATTGAGCTTGGAGACGGTCTACTCATATTATTGTTGCATCCATTATTCACCACTGGCGAGGGTCGGCGCTACTAAATTATTAAACACACCACCCTCCTGGTGGCTTCTAGCTGATCTTATATCCATCGAGATAAGATCACATGTACATACTTCCAAACTTCCGCATAGTTTTCGATGAAAATATTGAAGGAAGGGAAATGATTACAAAATAAACATGTTTGTCACCATATTTTGGGCGCTCATAAAATGATACGTTAGAGAAACTTGGTACTTCTAATCCCTTTTTAACTGCAAATTGATATTCCATTCTACTGGTTTCTGAGTTTCCAATATATTTCCATATTTTCTTAGTTTTATATTGATATGGACGCAGCAAACGGGTTTGCACTCTATTTTGATGTTAACTATTGCTATGCTTGCTCTCTACTCACACTGTAAGAGAAGACCCGAGCCCAGCAGTGGGACTTGTATGGGTTGTGATGATCATGATTGCCATGTTTTATAAAGCAACGTAACCAAGAAGTATTTTTATATTTGTCCTATTTCCTGATTGACATTTATTTTTGAGTATTTCCTCATTGTCAAACACTAAGCTGATTAGAGTAACTTCCTTTATATCGTAGTTACATTTATCTCCATTTACTTACCTATGATATTTGTAGACAGGCTTATTATTGGGTTAAAAAGAATGACAAAATTGTGGTCATACGTTGGTCTCACGCAAGATACCGATTCCCTAGGCAAATAGTCTGAACAGCTAATACTGTCACTGTCCTTACCTCTTATAAAGCCCTATATCTTAACATATTACTCATGCTTTATACGAAGTAATTATGACACAAGTAATAATTCCAATGGAACTGAGATATATCCAGGTATAGCCTCTGAGCTAGACGGTAAATCTAAGGAACTATATAAGGATTGAAATGGAATTCTCATTGAGTCAGTAGGCTCAGAGAAACACCTGCTTTGATATCGCGCATGCCCTCTCCGTAAGTCCACATTGAGGAAACCGGTTTCGATTACAGGTTATAGCTACTAAAGTAACGTACAGATACGATTGGCGGAAACGGATTTCTTGGATTTGGAATATGGTTGTATTCGCTTGTCGATTATCCGATTAGTTAGAGTAGTGTTGACAAAATCGATCGATGTTTGATACTGTTGGTTTAATTAATTATTTTGATTATAAGTTGTTCGGTATTTTGAAGATTTGTTCTGGATCATGTTGGATATATAATCTGGTCCGTTGAATGTCGTCTAGATGTTTCTGCAATTTATAACGTTTCTCTATTGGGGCTATAAGTAATTGCGTAATTAACAAGTTATCGACATTCTATTAGGTATTTATAACAGTAATTTACGTAACTATTAATGTCAAATCTAACGCAAGCAATTGTATAATGATTTCTATTTTACCATGATCAAACATCCTTATTATTTTAGCAGTACTCGACTCGCGTAGATACTTATTTACAGACCGATTACCGATCCCATCCATTATTCCAGGAAGAACAAATTTAAGTCGCACACAAAAATAAACAGTCACCCACAGTTTATTTGTTCTGTACGACGGTCCCTGAACTAATGATTACTCAAGGAATTTAAGGACAATGAAACGACATTTTACCTCTGCTCGATTTAGTAGCGGTTCTCTGATGGTGGCTCCGCTCGTGTTAATGATAAAAAAGTTACTGTGACGAATTTTATATCCTTAATATTTTTCAAATGCGATGGATAAAAAATTATGCCTTAGTAAGTGTTATTGAGGTTATGATCTCATAATTGTGACTGGGATAGAAGATGAGGTCATATCTAATTGAATCTTTTTATTCTACTTACAACGTATAAAAAGTAATTTTAACCATGGTATTGAATCCAAAACTTTCCTGGATTATCTCGACAAACCTTCTAGTCTTCAGAAATAGAGGTACTCTTGATTAATTCCAAATATTCTCTTAAGTTAGCTGTTCACTGAAGAGCATCGACAGCGGCTAATGACCTTTGTCTAACAGTATCAGCACATCGAGGTACTTCAATTTTTAGTATTAAGACTTACTCATTACCAGCACCAACTTATATATTAACAGCATTGACCTTGGTATCCGAAATAGTATGATGATTGAAGTGGCTTGGTCCACAAATACAATATATAGGTCAGTCACCTTCTAACCTATTTAAACATTCTGGCTGCCAATTTTTCATTTAGAAACGGCTACGACATTGTTAAAATTTTCTTTTTTATAAACTTACCCACTTATAGATGAATGCTTTTTTGTTCATGAAATAAGAACACTGCTTCATCTTTTTAAGTTATTTGTCCATTTGAAAATTGCTTCACTGTAGTAGGTATTATCTGTAATCTTACATTATTTAAAGTATTTTATTACAATGTTTTATGTAAAGGTTCTCTTAATTCTATAAACGATGCAGCTTACTAATGTGCGCTTATATTTTTTTAACTATTCATGAGTTTCATTGATGTCTTCATAATTGTCGATTTTTATACTGTTTCCTGTTGTTTTTTTGTAATACTGATGAAGTAAATTAAGTATATCGAGGGTAAATAAATGCATAATTCGTGGATTTATTTTTCTAATTGACACAAATGTTTATTTATATGGAGTCCTTTAGCAACTATTCATTGCCCAGTAGACACTTCAGTTACTACACTATGCAGATAAGTGTCCGAAGAGCTACCGGACAAAAGAGTTGACAGTTCACATTATTTATGTATACGAGATTGTTGCAAGCCGTTAGAAATTTATTGCGTTATTATGAACACTTATAATTTGACGTTTTACCGGTCGTAAACGTTAGTGGCAATGATAATAAAACAACCCGTAACAAAGTGCTCGGCAAAAATTATTATTATTGAGAATGCATTTCTTGCTGTTATATATTTAACATTTGTACTGAGTTTAATATTAACCCATCCACTTCCGCGGCTACCGGGTTAAGTATTTAAATGTATAATAAAATGAAAGAATTTATTTACTTATCTAGTCATTGATTGCTTTTTTATTTTATCTTTTCCAGTAGTAATAGGAAATATAAAATGTATTATAACTCCGAAAATCAATGAGTATGAAACGTTAAATTTTTTATTGTGATTTTTTAAAGATTATAGCCAGTTCTATAAACTTGAAACGAACTGGCGCTCTTATTATATTGCCTAAAAAAATAATAATTCTTTTTAATTAAATGGTTCTTCACAACTTCGTCAAATGTCACAATCAATGGAGACGTGACCGGCAATGAGGATCGTTAATACCTATCTATAATATGATCTCGAAGTCTCCAACTAATCAATTTATTAGCAAACAATCGAACGGTTAGCACTTCAGTAATAATGAATACTTCGCAAGTGATTTTTGTAATCTCGCTCTTTATCAGTGTCAGTTTATGAAGTCACCTTGATATATTTAATTCGTTGTCACGTCGGAGAATGACAAATGCTTCTATCTACTTATTTTTATTTGGAAATGGCAAATTAGCAAGTACTTTAGGGTTACGTAAGCAATACTTGAATAGTAACAAATAAAAAAAAAATCTTTAAACATAATTTCTTAACAGTCCTTAAGCTTTGGCGAAGGAAGCTTTATCACGTAAAGTTGAAGCTACCTTACCCTTCAGGAAACCACCTCATACCACACAGAGAAGCTAGTATTATGTAAATTAAAATTCTTCAAATAACTATCAATAAACTAATGTAACCAGAATGCGGTTCAGACGCGAGATAGACCATAAAATGATTCGATTCAGAAAGAGATAGAAGATGTCCTCTTCCCGTAATTGTTACGGCTGGTTTATAAAATTAAGCGCTTCATGTGGTCGCTATTTGTTAGTACAAAGGGGTCAAAATGCTTTGTACCACGCGTCATCGTGAAATGAAACAAGGCAGACATGTATATATCACGGCGTGCGGCCACAGAGTTATGCCAGTCATCCTTTTTGATTGTAGAGGGCTTTCTGTGTCGTAATTGGTAATAATTATTGTTTAGAGAATCGTTTATTATATTAACTGGTATGAAATTCATATCACGAACATCATCGACTTGGTATTATGGTGCTCGTAAAGTTTTATTAATCTTTTTTAGTTTGTGTAGGAGTGGTTGGTTAGACACGGTGTTCACCTCATCCCTGGTTATACGAAATATTGTACAACTTTTTCCATTAATTAGACAGGTACTCAGTAAAAGGATACAGAATAAGTTTGTCTATGTAGAGATTGAAAAGTAATTAGGTACCTATTTTTAACAAGTTAATGCCTTTTTCACTTGTCGATAGATTATCAACTCCGCGTTAAATTTAGCACTATAAAGAAATTAACCGTAACTCATACATCAACAATACTTTAATACTTCAATATTTTTACGAAACAGAAATGTCAAAAGCATACTGCTCGAAAAATTTCATTTGCTAAATATTCCCACGAATACCTATCTAAATTTATGATCTTAATAAGCCTTTAAGGATATTCCAATGAACGGTAATAATTAAATGATAACAACCAAACGAGTTTCGGTTTACTTGTCTCCATGGCAACGGGGTTCCAAACAACCGTTACTAATAACACCTTCTAAAGCTGTTTAAAATAAAATATGCGAAATTGTTTTACTGTTACTTTTTTTTAACGAAAAAATAAGTTTTGATCACGTCAGAAAATAATTAAAATAACATTCAATAATGACGTAAATTGCAAACGCAATTAATTAATAGCTTTCTATACCTCAAAACCTGAATACCTCAACATATTTACATACATCATAAGTTCATTATGATTTATAGGAAAATTAAATAAATATAATGTCAATCTCACACTGATGACGAACTCAATGACACCTCCAATGTTCAAATCAGTCTAGACATTATTTTGGTCTGTAGAACGTGGCAAAGATATAGACATACATACATACTCTACCTCTGGTGCAATCGGCTAACAATTAAGTAAGTCTAGATACTCATCTTCGGTTAACCATCACACTTCTTAACATATAATATACTGTGTGTATCCAGCTTAATACCTGAGTTTAAAATAATGATTGTAATATTTTTCGAACAGCGCTAAACAACGGGTAAAGACAGGGCCCATATATCACCGGTCGTCATGGCAACGGGCGTGCCAAACAACTGGCGTGGGAGACTATGGACACTAAAATTAGTGGGTATCTATAATAGGCTTGTTTAAACGTTTAAAAGTAGGGAGCGCGAAATTTAAATATTTGATTAAAGTAAATATTTTCTATATAGTTTTACACTTAACCATAAATTTTTAAACGGTTGAAATATTGTTTCTTAAGGTTTATAAATAACTTATTAGTATGATAATAATCAATAATAGTGTGTTACTAACAGCAATCACTTATATAAATTATCGCTAGTTATTAAGTTTCAAGTACTTTACAAGTGTAACACATAATTAAAAACAAAGGTTTTTGAACTTTTCCCCCATGTAAGCTTTAACTATGTCAAATACGTACATGCATTATTCTTGAAAAGCTATCCGAAGTAGAAACCGTCACTTATCAATAAATAACTTAGATAATAGTAAAATTAATCCCCGAATCATCCTATGTACGAGTAAAATAGATTTCAAAAGCGGGTTCTCCAACATTTCCTCGTACCATAATGATCGACATCTGATCCTCAGACACATTGTCGCCATCTTCCAGAAAGCCCAAGATAATGTGATGAGCGTCAGCTCAGCGGCGTAGGTAATTACTGAGTGACTCAGCACTGCTTTGTTCCGCAGGATCCGCGAACAAACTTGTTTTAATTAATTTCGTGTCTCGAACAAGCCTTCAGCCGATTGTTATCTACTTAGTTGCTGTTAGCTCCGGACGCCCAATAATGAAGCAACATATTGTTCTATGAGTTGCGAAAGCACCTAGTTGGTTAACAATGAAGAAATTTTATGAGTTGTTGACCGGTGGCGGTTTAGGAATGGGGTATCAATTATCTTATAGGCATTTTAAATGTAATTTTCTGTCGAAATTTGGGGCTAAATGATTAAATTACGTTCGTTCAAAAAGAGTCTACTTTAGTTGTTTTGAAGTTAGTAAGATTTACGTAAAAATATTAAAAGCATTATTTAAGTATTTTATATAACAAAACTGTAACGAAAATTCCGAGTCCAATACTACTAGTAGGTACTATTTTTTATTTTCTCGACTATAGCCACTAAGTTGTTTTCACTAAAGTCTTTTTGTTCTGTTTTATTTTCATAGCTAAAATACTAAAATTACTAAATCATTTTAAGCTAAACACAATGAAATTCTAATTTCGACTCGCGCACCTCCATTACATATCAATCATAGTGGTTCTACAGGAAACGAGCAATAATAGTCTGTTTTACCGCATTGCTTGCCACCAAATGAACATTCGATGTAAACAGCCATACCAGTTTTTACAGGAACAACTAAATATAGGTATCTTGTAACAAACTAAACTAGCTCTACTGCTTTTACTGTTCCAACTCTCACCGGTTCAACTACAATAATAATCATAGCTTTGGTGGAATTTCTTGTAACAGTCTTAGTTTTCAATGAATCGAAAACTTTGTTGTTCTTTATTGCTTCAAGATTTATTGTTATTTTAGGAGTACCGTGAACTTCCTAATTAAATTCTTCATACACATCCAGAATTTTATTAATAGTTAAAGCTCAAAGGCGCCTGTTGACTAACAGTAAATGACGCAGCACCTCAAAATGCGTTAATTAAAAAAAACAATTTGACTACCTCTTCCAAAGGGTTTGCTTCGTAGATCCGCATTAATTTCGTCATGTCATCGCGGATTTTAATTATATACAATGATTAATTATATGTAACGAGCAAAGAAAGGGAGAGGGGTGATCGCTGATTGATGAGTCTTCTTATTCTTGCGTCTTGGCTTACTTATTGTCTTATGATATTATAATATTAATTGTGACTTTTATCGCCATATTTCGTTTCATTGTTACCCGTGTAGACTATCTAATTTGATTTATTCGACGCTGAGTCACTACGCTTATTAATTTAAAGTTAGCGAAGACAATGGTGTTGCTCACTTCGGGCTGAATCATTCTTGATAACCTTGTTTGTAATTACCCTTTGAGGTTTTTTAATTCCGCTCTCAATTTTAGATTAGGATTGTTGTTTTGGAATAATTGCACTTGGTTAGTTTGACATTTTTTCATCTATTTCCATGGAGAACTAGCGACTTCCTACTATATGAAGATATTTGTCAAATTTAACAATCAACTAACCGAACAACGCATGTTAGAAGTAACGTATATTTCAAGCTGAATCACAACGACTCAATATCTGCATTTATTTGAGTACAAAGTTGTAAAGACATGGCTTATCTACGTCTAAACACAATGAGCCATCTGTTGGAGCTTGTCGACTGACGGTATCCATGACCTATTGACAGAAATACATTCGAATGCTATCTATGTTAAAGGACACCGACTGAGACAAACAAGTCGCGTTCAATAGAAATAAAACTTGTCAGTGATATCTTGCTTTGTTATTCTAATTGTAATGGGATTTACTATCCGCAGTGCGCATAATTCAGTTTCTTAACCATTGAAGTTGAATGGACTTTTCCTGTAATATTCTGCATAATTAATGCAGCTAAAAAAATCTTAGTGGATTGAAACTGTAAAAATATTGGGTACATGTTGAGATGTTGTCATTAATTTAATAAGATATAAAATAAATAACTAGACCAAAAAGTAATATAATTTTTGTTTTTATTATTCTAATTTATATAAACCAATTGATCGAAATAGAAATTCCAAGAAAAATACCTAAAATTGCATTATTTTTTTTGCTAAGCAATTCTAAATACTTTTTATGTAACTTGAGGAAATTCTTTGTACTATTAGTAAACGAGTAAAAAAATAGTCACTAACAGTTTGTGTCGATACAAATAGAATATAGAGTGAGAGTGCTAACTCGATATTTATTATTAAACAATCTGTTACATTCTAAATTTACATCAGTGTAGTGATCCGAGAGTTAGCACATTTCCTACGAGTACTATTCTGTCGGTTCTAGCAATTTATGCGCATTCGTTTGTAGTGTTTCAAATTTTGGCCAAACAGAGCTATTGCGACACTGCCAATATCAAATTTTACCGTCACTATTGCGAAATACTGAAGAAAACGTTCGTCTCGATTCTCAATATTTGATAAATCTTTCATTTGTTTTTGTTTATTGTTCTCCGTTTTTTACCATCATTTTTGTTAAATGCGCAGTATGAAGTAGTGTCTTATTTAGTTCGAAGTGAATAACAGGATTTCCCACGTCGTCAAAGTTATTTGTGGTTTATCTAATCTTCTGGGGCCGGGATATTTGCACACTGATAGGAACATGGCAAGTGACCTATAAAAACGGCACTTTAAAGTTGAAAATAGTTGTACCTATTACCAAACGAATATTTATATGTATTGCAAAGTTTTTATCATCATTCTACTTATTTGTTGCACTGTCACTATTACAGAAAACAGTTTATCTACTAAACATTCGTGTTTCTTTTTTACCAGTATTGATTTTATTCTTGAAGAAAAAAATATATTTTGAAGAATTCAGCGTAGCAAAACAGTTTTCAATAATCAAAATGAAATACCAAACTTTTACCTTTTAGCATCCATGAAATAATCAAATTAGACAAACGTAACCCCAAAACTTTGTGACCGCAAAATATAGTATTCTTACTTAAAATAAACTAGTCACAAATATCGGTTTTTGAGCGCTTCTAAAGCATGTTCCCGTTTCGAATCGTGCAAATAATACAAACTCAATATAAACAGTCGTTTTCCCGCGTTCCACCGAAGGGTGTCGTCCAAATTGGCAACGGTTCACGAGGGTCCTTCCCATACGTTAAATACGCAATTGGAACTCGCTACAATCACCTAAATGAGCTGCCGTCAATGCAATCAATTACGCATCTTTTTGACGCTAGGGTGCCACTAGGTCACTTCGTTTATTAGGTACTTTGATTATATGTCGTAATGATTTATTTTTTTAAGTTTTTATATTGTGTTATTAAAGCTTAAAATGCGTGATAAAAAATGGCACATTGTCACGTAACAAACTTGTTTTAATACTCGGCATGGAGTTTAATGAAGTATTGTTAAAAAAATACCATTTTAATTATTTCTTAATTTCAGTTTACACTAAGTAGGTAGGTATACGATATTCATGAAATGTAAATCTCAGTGTGAAGTGTAATAAATCAAGATATTGTTGTTAAATTTTTTTAACACTCAATTACTTCTTAATTTCAGTTTAACACTGCGGTATTCATGAAATGTTGAATAACAAATTGTTTCGTTGTCGAATTATTTCGTCCCTGACGTGTTTCTGCTACCTCTCATCGTTGTGAACAATGCGTGACCTGCGCCCGCGCACTTGTACGCTTCGTTACCTGTTTATGAATACGTATTTAAACTTGGAACAATGAGAATTCATGAAAAAATTATGTTTTACTCTTTTCGTGTTTTTTGTTTAATTTTATTAAATTTTACATACATTATTTGAATCCATATAACATGAGTGTTTGTCGGATCTCTAGATACTATTGATAAAGGAATTATGCGATTAAGTAAATTTATTCAAACAAAAAACGTTAGGTACTGTATGGAGCGGACTTAGCATAGTAATTTCTTTATAGCTTAAAAAAAACAGATTTTATACAATTAAATTGGCATAGGAGTGAAATGGGCAAAATACATTACACATAACATCTAATTAAACAATCTTAGTAGCGATCAATTGGGTTAGGGTTTAGCCTTATCAGTCATATTTAGTTACTTAAGAATGAAAATTAAAAAATGACCATCTAATTGCAGTAACAGAAAGCTCGTAAATCCAAGTTTAATTTCATTTCATACATTAACCTAGCCGCTTAATTTCGGGTGACGTTCCATTAAACAACTTCGCTTTGGTTAAAATTAGACTGGTACGAAGATAACTGATGTAGTCATTTCGTTATGCTTTCGTTCACACCAATATTACGTTTCTTACTTTTCCTCAGTGAATTATCTTGTACCGATTAGAATAATAATAGCAGTTATAGGCGTCAGGCAGTCTGGAGGGGAAGCAAATCGGCAGGGGAGCCTGATGGGTCGCTCGTTAGCTTCACAAACATTATATAAATTATTTTTATCTGCCAATTTACCCCAATCGACTGTGTTGATGCGGTGACAGCTATCATCTATTGTAAGCACCCGCTAGATCATCGGTTGTTCAGAGGTCGCGTATTTAAATTGTGAGCTGTGATTTTTTTTAATATGAAATTAAAAATAAAATCTCCAAAAGTGGCGGTGTCTTAACATAATTATGTTCTAAAAGAAAAATAGCACGTAGCAAAACAGTTAACAATTTTTTACAAAATAAAAAAGATTGCAATTGCGATTTAGAGTAGTCTGGTAAATACTTCTAGAAGCAA
>LGAG01000038.1:797619-808876 GCA_001278395.1 Lerema accius | reverse complement strand
CAGAGCTTAAACTATACCTCGTTTTTTTCGTCGTGATATAAAAGGCAAACAATCTTACGGTGTATTTTTTATTTAATTATCGATTTAAAAATAAAACAGACACAAATTAAAAAAAACTAAAGAATAAACAATAATTTTATGTTAAAATAAATTTCTGTATACTTCTAAATATATTTTTTAACTTATTGAAATAAATAAAAGTTGTGCCAAGATTGTTTACCTTTAATATCACGACGAAAAAAACGAGGTATACAGTCTTTTACCATTTCTGTAACCTATCTCTACCTCATTACCGATAACAGATGCTAAAGTAAAAATAACTGTATTTTGGAGTTTCAATACACTGGTTGCAAAACAGATTATATCGTGTTTAATTGCCCATAAATAGGATTTTAAGGTCATAGTTGCCAAAATGGAAAAAGTAAAACGATTTAAACAATAGATTGCGATGTAATCGATTCCTTAACTAATAATATTTTTTTATTAATGAAACAATTGATATAACCGTAGTTGTCGTATAAATATAAGTACTAAAACTTTACTTTGTATTTAACTGAACTAAATAAAAGCTAGGAATAGCTATATATTTATAACACGAACTGTTTGTTCCACACAACATAGTTGCAATTTAGTCTAATATCCTGCGAGTTAGAGCGGCCATTGAACTCTTTCTTGCGCTTCGTTAAACACACATTACGCGGTATCTCTTTATTTAAGCTGTTTTATACTAAAATATTAATTAAAATCTAAATGATAAAGACTGGATTTTAACAAAAACCTGTTTCAGTATGCTGATTTAACTTTTAATGTTTCAGTTTTATCTTGCAACACATTCTAAGAGGTTCTTGTATAGTGCTCTATCATGTTAGTCTATTTTAGCATAGGTGGTCATTAAAGTCTAATGTTTCGACAAGATTTAACGACTGATGTTGATAGATTATTCCACAAATACAATTAAACCAAACTCCAGTGCGGTTAGGTGGAGAGCGTCTGCTTTCTATTTATTTCCAAAAAAAACATTACTACTTTGTAAAAAACGCCATCTCAAATTATGACATAATTTTTCCCAAGCGACTTAAACTAAAATATCCGCAGAACCGAACTGCATCCGTAAAATATAATTAGGAATCTGAAAGGCCTAATGGCTGGAATAAAAGAGTCCTTCGCAAACTGTCTACTCATCGCGTAATGTTTTAATGCGCTCTAAAATTAGGGAGCACTGATAAAATGGGAAGCAAGTCTTAAATTACTCACTTACAGAGTAGTTATCCGAAAGAGCTTTTAAATCATTCACAAAACACTAATGGACGTGGGGTGAGGGGGGCAGATGTAGTCCCCGGCGAGCAATGAAATGAAATGGAGATATAACAATATGCAGGTGTGTGTGTGAATTACCGTGAATTGCAGTTCGACAGTTGTATCGCGGTGTTACAACGATGCGGGAAGGAATTTTGTTTTGAATGTGTCGTCTTTCAAGATAATAATATATTTCAGCTAGGCAATTTAATGTGAAACTCTTTAAATAATAAATTTTGAAGGATATCAGTATTAGGATAATGTGATACTAAGTCAATCAGTAAATTGGGATTTGTTTGCGCTATAAAATAATGTAACAGTATAATAGTATGGTGAAATCCTTGTACCTCTCATTATCAATTAGATATATCGTAGCCTATCTATAGACATGTTAACAGAAATATATTCAGGGAATTATTACAGACATTGTACATGGAATTGACACGAATATTTCGTTAGTGCTGGATTTACTCATTAAAATAATGACTTCTTGGTATTTCAATCACTACATTTAGTAATATGCGTTCCTTGAAAACCATGATGCAATATATGCCTCAATATTTACATTTTGTACAAACTGGAGCGCAGTTCCCTTGAGGGATACCAAGCTACATATAGCTCCAAGGACATTTCTACCACGCTTCCTATTTAGAATATACAATGATGTCATCATTATGATTTTCTTAACGCGCCAGTTACATAGTTTATTTCCTGTACTGTACCATCAAGTTGTTTTGAGATGTATTCGTTTATTATTTAACCTGGACGGTCAACTGCAGTTTTTCTTTACAATTGTGTCACAATTATAGGTACGTGCTTATGCTAATGATAGCCTGGGTTTAATGGTTAATTAAGTGCACAGTTTATGGATACTATTATGGTTATTATGATTTATGGACACAGTGAAGCATAGTTTTTCATAAAATAATACTAATAACGAGATAATTGAAATTAAAAAAAAATATTAAAGATCGGGAATCGTCCCGCCAAGTGTGCGGGCCTGGTGATCGTAGTTCTAGGGAACTGTTGCAGGAATAATAAATGTCGAGGGGTCTGTGAGGGGAGACCGAGTGCCATTATTATCGGCGGCAATTTAATTAGATCCCCTGCCCTATTACCACTGATTCGTTTTATAATGCCGCTCTAATATCCCACCGGCGACTGCAATCAACTCTTGTTTGTTGGAGAAAATTTAATACGACAATTCTAATAACGGCTATTGAAAACCAATCATGCCGCTTCGTGCACTTAATGACCTCACTACACGCTAATCATCGTTAAAATTACATACCTCATTCGTGTAAACCTTACGTCTTACGAATTCTGTGTAATCAAACCGGCCAATTATTTTGCTACGAGCACATGTTAATAATTTCGTACACAAATAAGTAATACAGATATCGGTTGAAAATCACGATCGCCCCGATCTGATTTCAAACTAAAATTCAGTTAAAAACCATAAAATTACTTTCTGAACGACGGAATTTGATCACTCAGTGCAATCACCCGCGCCGATAGGCTTCCGGCTCATCGATATTCGTAACGAATCGTCGAAATTCAATAATTATCCCGAACACGACTTCATTCATGAAAAAAGCCTATAAAAAGGTGTGAATGGAGAGAGGAAATTCGTCAGAGGCGATCTGCGGGCAGTTTTTGTGGTGGGTCGTCTCGTCGGGACAGCGACTCGTAGTCTATGCTTCGGTTCGAGTAGTAGATAAGATTCAAAGTGGGCAGGCGGTAATCAGTGCACGACTAAACTGGTTGAATGGAGCTGCGATCGACTCGAGACTCCACGTTCATTCATCGAGGCGAGATGCCGTCACGCAAACTCGCCACGCGCCAGCCGCCTCCACTAGTGCACTACACTTTGCGATCCGATCGCTTCATTATTGTGACTCGCTAATCATTCGCAATTAACCACGCCGTGTCGTCACACCCGGCCGTCGTTAACAGCTCTTCACACAACAATGTATCTTTCGACACGTTTTTAACAAGCAATCATATCTTTTATCTGGACAATGTAATCATTATTAAGTCCGTTAATATCGAGTAACATCTGATTAAGTCGGGTGATATTTACGCAACGAATTTGTTAAATATCGACATGTTCTTGCGAGGCGAGCCCTTGACTGCTGACAATAAAATCGCATCTGTTGCTTGTAAGCTGGAAACATCGGTCTTCAAACGAGATTGACGTCCTTTAAAATCCATTGAATTCATAAAGTTATGACGGAAGATTCGTATGGTTTATTTTCTAAAGCTTTGATCTGTGTAAACAGGCCAAATCAAAGTGTAGGAAATGTGTTGGTTGTATTTTTATGACCAGTCGTATTAAATTTATAGATGTAGGTTCGTATTCGTGTGTACCTATTGGCGCCCACGCCTCGTTTCCCCGCCACTAATGCGCCGGAACACTGTAAAATAAATATAAAGCAAGGACACTTGTCTAATCCAATAACAAATATCTAACGTCGCTGATCTATCTACGTCTTATCTACTCTAATTAACTACTTATATTATTCTTATTATTTAATACTGGTCACGTGATGTGAAGTAATTCTTTGCACATTAAACCACTAGTGACATGGACATAGATAAATGTGATAATAATGACCTTATTCCTTATTCAAACGATTGTTGCTTGGCAAGGTCAAAAATAATTTGATGTAATTACTTTAAGGAGATTACTAATAAGTAGGTATAGTTAATGATACGCCTATTTCACGTTTGTTAAGGAAGTGAAAAAGTCTAAGTAGCTAATTAGCGTAAAAAATAATCATAGTAATTATTATATTGTTGGTAAATATACCAGTATCTATATCATCTATCTTTTTTATCTTTCATATTATGTAATATGTAAAACGACGTAATAATGACAAAATTAAAAAATCTGCTGGTGTAAATAGTAATAGTTCGCGTAATTCGCCCTTACAGCTAAAAGACACTTCATACCTATTATTTAATGGGCAATATTAAAAAATATGTATGTACCAGTTACGTAAAAATACGGACAATGCTACGTATATCTCCAGTACCTATAATAGTTATTTGTTTTTAAATAGTTTTCCATGAATTATAAATAAACATCATCGGATGCCAACGACGATGTTATACCATCCTTGACCTGATATTAATTTTACGCTCATTTTCACCTCCCTCACTGTTATGCACCTGCGAAAATCACTTTGTTTTAGCTATTTTATAAAGAATGACATTTTTTAGCCTGTGATTTTTCTGAGACTTTTTGCCGAAATGATCCAGTGTGTTTTTTTGATAATTTAATGCCGTTGACCTCTAGTTTTGTCTTTTATAGTAATTAGTAAGTATTCTATAGTTAGTTCTCTTTCATTTGTGGACTTTATCACTACAGATTTGATTATGATTAAGGAAATAGTATCTAATATGTACTATTTACTCTTATACCTTTAATAGGCACCAATATGACCAATAGATGAAATAGATTAGATAATAAAAAATATTCTTCATGCGGAAATACTTATTTAGCAATTTCGGCGATACCACAACTAACTAAATGTTAGTTTTGATCGGCGCTTTATTTTCTTATAGCACTTGATACTAGTACAAGCTGTTCTTAAAAGATTTTTATCGCCGCTCAAATGCTCTATAATGATCAAATGCAGAGTAACGGATACCATCAGTTTAGTGGCCTACTTTAGTTTTATTGTTTCTATGTTCTATGTTTAAAAAGTTTATCGTGAAAACAAAGATTAAGCAAAGATAGAAGAGTAACGTAACCCTATAAAACCAATAATTATGATATGAGACAAAATAAATGACTTGCCTGTAGAATAATTTAAGAAGTGTGTTAAAATACAACTTTTTAAAAAGGGACTATGAGGATTAATATTAATGATATAATGCATGGATATGAGTAATTCTGCATACAGTTCCGTTCATGTTGCAAAATAGATTATATAAGATATCTGTATTATAATTATTTTTAAGTATTTTTTAAAAAGATGTGCGAGAGAGTTTTTCTTCTCTTCCATATCAAAGCAACTTTATGAAACGGGAGTATATTAAAAAGAAATACGTGCCTTATGCATTGTATGAAATAATTAAATTGAATTTGAATAAAAATATTTATTACAACAATGTAATGAAACTTACTATTACTATCGGACAAATCACCAAACATCCGAAACTCGTAGATGTCGCGCCAGTCGCGGCGTCCTGTCGTTATGACAAACCGGGAATGCGCGGGAAGGCCGGAATGCGGCCTACCTGCGCGGGATTGGGACCACCGCTAATCAATTTAGGTTTATTATTATACCAATAACGCTTCATTACTACGCTCGCTAGAAACACTACTGTTAATTTGTGTATGAAGTGTGTTTTATTACGTGGGCCACGTGTGGTCGGTTTGAATTGTTAACAATGGTGAAAATATTGAGGGTTTTTCGAACACTTTAACTTAATTTGTTTATTTAATTCTTAGTACCTACAACATTGTAGTGTTAGTGCGGTCTATTTATTTTATACCTCGTTTTTTTCGTCGTGATTTAAACGGTAAACAATCTTACAGTGTCTTTTCTATGTAATTATCGATTTAAAAATAAGACAGACACAAATTAAAAAAAACTAAAGAATAAACAATAATTTAATGTTCAAATAAATTTCTGTATACTTACTTCAAATTTTTTTTTAATTAATGAAATAAATAAAAGTTGTGCCAAGATTGTTTACCTTTTAAATCACGACGAAAAAAACGAGGTATCGTGTAATTAGTCTACGAAGCACTCCTTTTTTGTGGCTTCATCATTGTGTCAATCTTACATTTGCTTTCTTTAGCAAAATGGGTTAGACAGGAAGTGTCATAACTCAAAAAATAAAGTTTAAAAAAAAAGAAAAAAATCATTGCGAATTTTTTTTTTGTAATATCAGAGCCCAAGTTCGTTAACTTTTCTTTTCTTTTGAGTTTTTTTTAAGTAATTATGTTTCTTGATTTGGGTACAATTGTAAGTAATTTGCTTTAAAATGTCAAGTTGCTTACGATTACGACGCTACCCAATGTTACGTTGTGTTTTTGAAGTTTCCACTTCACATCACTGAGCTTGTATTAGGAGAAAGTTCAAATACAGGTGAGAATAACATAACCTAAACACTACACATACGCGATCAGATACTTGTATTCACTATCGTTGGAAGTTCTATTAACTATTTTTTATTTAATTCGGTAGATACTTTATTAAAATAATTATAGATTAAAAATATCTGTTAGTTTAAAATGTATTAAGTGGTTTAGCTACATTTAACAAGTAGTACACAGTAAAAAATAACAAAAGTATTTAACAATAAAATTAATAATATTTGTACTTTAATAATAAAATCGTCTAGTACGTTACTTAGTTAATATGGTATAGTAATGCATAAGTAGTTACTTTTTTATACGGATGGGATTAACTACTACAGTGCTATTATTAGTAGGTACTACAGCAATTATACATGTTATCTTTTGCTCATGTGACTTCCTTATTTGATTTGCTCTCAGGCGCAGAGTGGACAAGTACCTCAGTTACATGATGTAGGTACTTAATATATTTTAAGCTATGAGTAACCAATCATGTTTTAAAATAGAAACGGGTCCTTGAAAACCTATTAAACTAATTAATATATACCGTTATTATCCTCTTAATAAACATTTTTGAATACCCACATAAAGATTATAATTGAGCGCCTTAATAACGTACCTTAGTACACATTTTTTGGCGGCAAAATAAAGGAAGATAAATGAACAATAATTTTAGATTTGTGTATAAATAAACTGTACACTTAAATCTTTATAAAGTGCAACAAAGTACTTCAAACTACGCCAAAACTTATCGTTTTTAAAATCAGAACAGTTAAAAATGTTGTCAGATGTACAGTCAAATGCACAATGTTTAGTAACCCGCGATAATAACTAAACTATTATTACTAGATCTAATTGGGGTGCCAAATAAAAGCAGGCACAGCGACAATGTAAGCGGCGTGCAACTGCCTGTCAAAATTAAAACGTCTGTCGTTATGCGTACATGAAAATATTATTCCGTCTGATTTAATAATAGAAGATTCAAATACTTGTCACCAACGATGACACTTTTATAAAATTGTCGTGTTGAGCGCGTATCGTAGGTACGTTTCATTTCATACTATAAACTTTATTAAATTCTTTTTTTTTGTATTTTTTGTTTTCTTTGTACATTGTCTACTCTGTGGAAATTGTTAATCAAAATATGATGTTAGTATGTATGAACACGGCAATTAATATTTTATTTCACCTAAATACACGTCCGGTCGTTTTCCTGTATTCTGCTTACTGAAAGTAAGACTTATGAAGTAATCGGCGCTGGCAGTTTGAAGCAGATTGTTTCAAACTTCTCGTGTATAGCGGTCAGACCAAGCTTCTTGTATACGAATAGCCTTAGATACATAATTGTTTTACTCCATTGCTTTGGCAGACATAGTAATAATTTTAAACAATAATAACGTACGATTTAAAACCATTTGTGTCTTTATTTAAATTCCGATCTATATCGCCAGTCAGTACGCTTTAAATTTATGTCACCTGTCAAAATTTTATAGCAAATCTGACAGATGGCATCGGTTTTTGAGTTGACATGGAAAAAGTTAGTAAATTAGAATCAAGTGATATTCCGGTAAGACCACCCACTTACCGACTGAGCCCCTGTCCATCAATGTCATTGTTTATTCGTAGAACAAAAAATATCTCGTACGTTTCTCCATAAACCTCAAAACGTCCGTTTGTTTTTCGAATCTTGAAATCTCGATCGTTTAATTTTTAAACAGATAGTGAAGGTGCCTTAATAAAATAATTTATGAAAGTTTTAAAGCTAAGAGCTTTATTTGTTCTAGAAAGCTTCTAGATATTTTAGGTCCTTACCTAAGTTATAGTTTATTTATTGCTATTATTATCAGTTTCTTATAACTAGTTACTGCCGCCTATTAATATACCTTTAAACTCGAATAGAAGCAGTTTAGTATAAAATCTCCTCGTGTAAGTGTAAAAATGTTTTATAATCAGTGAAGTCCTTCTCGTTCACCAAAACAAGTTTTTAAGTCCATAATATTATTATTGTTGTTGTCCATAGTGTACTTTCAATACAAAATTTCATTGTTTGTTTGCTTTCGGGGTTGTTACCGAAAAAAATTAAATTATTCAGTTTAGCTAACAAGCCTACACGGCACAATAAATAATTATTTCCGCCATTATCATCAAAACAGAATGTAAATTTCGGCCAAGAAATTTACCGAGAATATAATATCGTGTAGCAATTATAAAGAGAAGGGATGTTTAAATTGCCTAATGAGTATCTAAGTATAAAAGAAGTCGGGCGAACTCTAATTAGTTTAAAAACAAAGCGACTTATTTATTCTGCACGATCCTAGTCGTTCGGTCGCGTCGATTCTATTTTAATTTGAAGTCGGCTTCGACTTTTATTACCTTACTGTGTTGGTAGACAAAAAGTTAGGTTGAGAGGAATATTATTCTAAGACCAAATAACATAATTGCATTTTTTAAGTTAGGTAAAAAGTTTATATTATATTTGTTGTGAATTAATATTTATCACTCAGCCAGTTATATTGTCTGTGTATTAAATTAAATAAAAAAAATGTTAGGCATTTAATATTTTTATACTTGATAACTTGATAATTTGTTAATTGGTAAATCTGTTAGGTATGTTATTAGTAAAGAGCTATCTTGTAAAATAATTTGGTTCATAAGAAATAAAAATATTATTTTATTTATACTGACATGTAAATTCCCAATAATTATACTAATTTATTTACTTGCAACAAAAAAGCCCACAGTAATCGAATAAAATATTTCAATTGGTTTCACACAAAAAAAATTATAAATACTAATATCTACCTAAATATAGAAGTCGTAACCCAAGATCGTGGAGGTCGTGTCGTACGATATAAAAGGGTCTATAAAATGACATCACGCGTGCCCTCCGGCTAGAGCTAATGAGCCAGTAATGAGCCGACCTCTCGATTAACATCCCGTTTGGGTCGTTTATTACACGCTACAGTTTTTAACTCATTAAATAAATATCAAAGCGGGACCTCGTAATGATGATGGCCGACGATTGCTTTTTAGTCGCTATCGAATGTTTTTTTTAATCACGGAATGGCGTCATGATTAGTTATTCATTAAATTAATATTTAGGAAATTATTCGTATGGTTTCTTCGATTTATGGTTAGTTATAAAATGGAGTAAACAAGAAATAATATTAAGCAATTAATAGGTTTTACATGCCAGAAATTTAAGTCACTTAACGGTTGCATTAAATATTAATATAATATAACGTTAATTACATTTACGTAAATAGAAAATTACATAGGTACGCAACACTGATCATACACAACAAAGTTTACGTTTCAATAAGTCAAATAGTTTGGTTGGTCCCTTGTTATATTACAATAACAGCACCACCGGGCCCAATTGTGATCAAAACCACACTCGGTCCCTCTTAAATATGTAAAGATTAATCAGAAACTATTTCGTAGGTGCCCTAGGTGTCGTGACTGTATAAATCCCCAAATGACTTCGATATAATGAGACCGCAAAAGTCCGACTATTAACTACATCAATTGAGTCATTTGTCAGCGGCCGCCACAAAGAGAGTCCGATGTCAGCTAATTAGAAGTATTATTTGATTGAAATTAGCTACATTTATTATAATTGAACCTTTATAGTCTTGTATCACCGCCTCGAGCCACTCTGAGCCCCGATTGATCAAAGAACGCAATTATTGGTCCATTATTAATAAAACCTACATTGAGCTACACTCAAAAAGAAATAAATTAGAATGTTATTATGTATTTTGAATTTAGTTTATGCCTGGAACATATTTCTATGTCATTTACTGCTTACAAGGTAACTACAGTATAATTATTTGTTAATGTATATTACGTTTCTAAGCTGAAGATAAGTCAACACTTTCAATATTTTAAAAACGAAATAAAATAAAATTATGACATTTAAGCAAAATAGTAATTATAGCATTCCTAGCTGTGTTCAGTGCTTTCCGCTTAAATAGAATTTTTATGTAAGTACTACATGCCAATAATACCTTATCTTCATTGTAAATGCTTAAAAGCTATTATTTTTTTATTTTCTTGTTTATTTAGGTCCAGCCAAGTTGCGTGGTTTTTCGATACCAAAACAAAATTTGGTGAAGCGACATAATAATGAACTTTAGCGGTATTAGTCTTAGAAATGTGTATATCTTATTCCTATAGTTTTTCATATAGTTTTATTAAAGTAACAGTTAAATTCGCTTCCTAAACTGTGCCGTTTTGTAAATTTACGTCATTATAATAGAACGTACCTAATATCAATTTCATTAACACGACACATGAATGTCTTGTACTTACCTAATAAATGGCGTGTGGTTTGAAAATATCATCACAGGAGAAAGTATGCAATAAAACGTTATTAAGACGCTCGTGAAAAAGAAATTGTGATGTGCAGGTATGTTGAAAGAATCAACTCAATTACCTACTCACCCTGGCTTGTCGAAAATTTAAAAATGTGTCATTTTATTTCAGTCTTGAATATTTCAGTAGCTTATTGAATTATGCTTGTATGTTATTATATCGTGGAGTAAGGAACTTGTTCGCATTTTCAAATCTTACTAATTTAATAAGTTAATTAATCAACACCGCAATTCTTAAAAAAAGAAACAAAATTTGAAACAAAAAATAACCGGAAAATAACTTCAGGTATCCTTTGTAGATAATAAGCAGTGTGAGAAATTAAGTAAATGTTACTACTAAGTCGTAGGTGGCATTAATAAACCCTAGATTACGAAAGTGTGCCATAGATAGTAAAGACTGCTGTAGTGAGGCGATTGCCCGAAACCTCAACTAAGTATGAAATGTTAGATCCAAGACATACTATACTAAACTTGCACAGTATAATAAATA
>LGAG01000038.1:787391-797613 GCA_001278395.1 Lerema accius | reverse complement strand
CCACTAAATTGACACTAAATAATCAACCATACTGAAAGACAAAGGATTTATTTGTCGAATGCGTAGAAGTGTAAAGTGCGTTGACTGAAGGAACAATAGGTGCAGCATTTTATCAGTGTTTGCACTTCGGCGTGACGAACGTGATGTCATCTGGGCGAATTGATAAGACACTATAGTAAATGGATTGACGGTAAGATGTTATAATATAGGTCATTGTAACTGAGTGATAATCTTAACTTTTTTCGCTGACTCTTTTGGACATTCCTTACTTTCGTGTATTCATCATAGAAGTAAAGCTTAACACAGCTGTCACTATTTTCATTTAGGTTCTAGCTAGTTACTACACCTGTGACCTGCAAGTGTAATAGCATCAGAAAATCCTGAAGCCGTTGCAATGAAATTCAATCTGGGATCGTACCCTCGGTCATATTAGTTCCGTCTGCTCTTTTCACTGGTTTATGAACTCCAATGAAACTGACTAACATTAGTAATATCGATGTATAACGCAACATCGTGAGTATTCGTAAACTGTGTTGTAGGTGCTCACGATATAAGGTCATAAAAATAAATGTAAAGGCAGTTTAGCCATGTTTTTGTTTAGCCATCTCGGAGTATCTCTTAAGACACTGACTAACCCCTTCCGTTGATCCCATCGTGTCACTAAACCTTCTCAAGGCCATCGGTAACTTAAAAAATGCTGATGTAATGAGCCTTTTTACAATATTTTAATACTACGTTTAACTTTATTAATATACTTCTTAAACGAAGTCCATACTGCGTCCAGTAGTCAGTCCCACACGCAGCCGTCGTCAGTCCAGCGTATCGAGCCGCTCCGTTGACCGCGAAATCTCGCGGCAGTCCAAGACTGTCAGGTACTTGTACTCCTAATTATACTGAATACCATTGCAATAACCGGAAATGTCAATAGCACGCAACCGCGTTCGATTTAATTGAATTTTTTTGCACGATACCACGGTTTTCTCAAGTTCACTTGTTTTGATCGGTGTAACACGAAGCACATTGTTGAATACAAGTAACTTCTTTCAAAGGGGGAAATCTTTCTTAAGATTTCCAGTTTTTGGTATTTGTGGGATTTGCAACAACTTAAATCCCTTTGATATCCCGACTGGCGCATACGGCGAGACTCTGGGGTCTCCGCGGAACTCGGAACACACTGGTGCGAACATAGATAGGTATTTTTAAACTGTGTAGGGTGGTCCAAATTGTATATTGGATTTTAAAACTTTTAATGTAAATGGGCTTTATGACTGATATAGAGACTTAGTAATTAATTTTTAAGTGATAAAATAATGTCAACAATTTTGAAATCATTTTTTAAGAGAAAAGTTCCCGAAATGAGAACGAGTAACTATAGTAGTCTACTATAACATAAAATAAATTACGATCTACAGTTGTATCTATTTTCAAGATGCAACGAATTCCTGTCCGATGTGTAGTGTGGTCATTTATTACATCAACATGTTTTCAACACGACACACCTGTTTGGTATCGACGACAAATCGCAGGTAATTAATGTCTCACTTTTTCTTCTCGTGTAGAACGTACACTTGCCTGACATTATAAATGTCTCGCTACTTAACGTGAAATTTACTATTTATTGGCCTAAGTTTTGTACAAGTTGTAAAGATTTAAGAAATCTTAGTTTTACGTACCTAAAAGCTTCATAAAGCAACTCTTATAACAATAACTCAAAAACAAATAAAAACACATGTGACCAAACGTCCAAGATCAACAAAAATTCGAACAACCACTTATAACAACGGTCCTAACATCATTTACTCGATAACAAATTGCTCAGTGAGTTGTCGAAAACAGTGTAAGAGTAGCGAAACGAGCATCACAATATTCCCGAAATTGGCATCCGAGTTACCGATGTGAAAGTTAACACGGCTTCTATAGACTTCCAACTACGGCTCAATTTTGGATATTGCTTTATCAAAATGGTTTACTTCATTAGATCTCTTTGCAAATGTCTTTTTACAAAATAGCCTCTACCTTTTTGCCTTGATTAGATTATTATTCATAAACGCTTCTTTTGAACATGCATAGTTTTCGTACGTGTGCAGCTTGCACAGACCAAAAAATATAAAGACGTAGTCTACGGAACAAAACAGCGTAGTAGGGAAAACATAACGTTAATAACAAATGATAACGATTCTCGGTACATTGCTCGGCAAACCGTGCTTGGTGACACACGTCAGATCGTAAGAAAAAAAATACCTCACTTTTTTGGCATTATTACATTTATCTGTGATCAAAACCCATGCATTTTTTTCCGGCATAACATGGTAATATTTTGCAGTAAGTGTGGCGGGAATGGTACACCGATCGAACGGTTCTTGCGGCCATTTTGAGGTCACGTCCGATGAATAATGCGCTGGGGCCATTAGCGGTCATTATATGCAAATAATATTACACATTAGCCTCTCGTACCGCTGTAGTCATTTACTACACACGAACTTCAGAGTTCATTGCTGCGATGAAGAGATTGAAGATTGCGTGACTGTTTATCTAGATTTCTATGATACTATGTACGCTACATTAAATTTCTCAACTTTATGTACGTCTGTCTTATGTTTCAACGTGATGTACCATAATAATAGATAAATCTATATTAAGTCTATGGTTAACAATAACATTGTTAATGATACAACTGTTAAGCAAAGAAAAAATCTATTTAAAATTATGGTGGAACTTCGCTGTTACAACTTTGTTTGACAATAAATTTTGCAATTTATCGTGAAAAAGCTTTATTTCATAAAGATAGCTTACTGTATTTACTTATTCTTTGGTGCAATGTAACTTTCTTTAAAACTACAAAGAACAGTGCATCGTAAAATACTACGATACAATCATTGGCAAATAATTCTCTGCCACGACAAAATATTTATAGATGTGTAAAAATTTGTCCCGTTTGGGAATCCGACTCCTTCGCGATAATGGAATAGAGGCAGTATGCTGCCAGACGAATTTAAGTCGTACGTGTAATAATGTCATTCGTTTTAAGTAATCATCGCTTTTAAATTAAAAAAATATTTATATGGGTATTAAATATAAGCTTTTGATACACATAAGTTTTTATGATACACTTACTTTTCGGTTAGGTTTCGGTTACAAGAGTTAATAAAAATGAATTAAAAATAGGTACGTATTGAATACTAAGTCGGTAAAAATTATAAAGGTAAATCTATGTATGAATGGCTTTAGGTATTTTCTTTTACTCTTTTCTCAGCTATTCTTTTCTTCTTTAGCTAATGAACCTCTTAAATCTTGTTTTAACAGTAGGTTACAACAATAGACATTCCAATTGATATTTAAGATCCCAACCCATTTACGATTGACTTGATATGATTTAAAAAGATCTATATTGTGACCACCCCCAATTCTGGTAACCCACGGTCTAAATTTCTAAATTTCTGACAAAAAGTATTTTAAATAAAATAAACAGTTTGTTTTTTACCAAGGACTTTTCATTGTTTATTTCCATACACCAATTTATTATCAAAAGTGGCTAAATGAAAAAAAATCCCAAATAATTATGTACTCGACTCACTCGCCATCAGTTCACCCATTCACTCATGGTACTTGTTAGTTCAGTTTATTCATCAAATCAGTCCGCCTAATGAAGCATGACAATCAAGCGTTGAAAAAGTTGAAATCTCAGTCGATTGGATAAAATTAATCAATGGGAGGCAAGGCCGGCAGAATGGATATTTTATGTTCCCGTGGGCGAAGTGGGCTCCAATTTGTCCGCAGTTTTTTAATTAGTATGGATGTGAGAGGAAACGAATTGGTTTTATGCTTGCTCCCCGCGCATGCTACGAGTTATTTCACACGTGCAGTTTTTGTGGCTTTTTTCCTCGTGTTGTGCGAAGCCGCAATGGAAATGATTAAGCAATCTTTGAGCTTTATCTGTGAAATTAGTGAAAACCATTCGTTTGTCAATCTTTCATTATTTTATGAGTAATATCTCCTGTCATAGGTTTCTCTCCTTTGTAATGTTCAGCGAGTGTAGTCACTGGATTCTTAAGTGAGTCGAGATTTTAGAGGATATTATTAAGTGAGTTTTAAGTAAAAAAATAGCGTTATTTACCGGTGTTTACATAAAATAACTATTTAATACCTTACATTAAGTACATTTTTACGTCATTAATGAAACAGATTTTGAGAAATAGATAGAGATACAATACACCCCCAAAAATTCATAAAAAGCTATTGATGCAGTTTTCCCACGACGTTTTTTTTAATCTTGACTCTCGGTTGTCTCCTATACTAAAATAAATTCGGGGAAACCCAGTTAGCTGGCAGCCCTATTTATGTACAGATTGTTGGCGTGCTGTAACTTTACAAGGACGTTGCACGCGATTTTATCAATCAAGGTATTTAAAATGCACATTAATTAATTAAAACTTTTAATTAACGTTTTCTATTAATCTCTGAGCGGCATAATGGTAGGTAATAGATTTTTACAGAAACTGGGTTTGCAGATTACAATGAGATTTAATTAAACGTATCAAAAGAGGTAATTGAAAAACGTTTAAACTTATTGCAATTGAAAATTGTTAAACAGAATAAAACATAAAAAGCTTGAGTAAATTTTCTGACAATCATTTTTTAAACGGGTCGTTAATACATTGTTAAAGATAACAAAACCAATTGTTTGTATTCTATTGCAGGCTTTACTATAGACGAAAGTGATATATGATGCGGCTATGACTCCATGAATTTATTAACACCACTTATGGTTTATAAACTGAATGCTATGAAACACCATTTATCATCGGTATTTCCCTACACAATACTCATACGATAGTAGATGAAGGACGCTTAAGCTGAGTATTTGTTTGGTGAATGAAAGTTAACCTTACAGTGATAAATGGGACTTTATTTTACTAGGAAACTTGGTAGGCTCTTGTTAGATTACATTTTTATATAGGCTTTGTTATGGTTACTGATTCTAAGACGATAGTAGATGAAGGACGCTTAAGCTGAGTATTTGTTTGGTGAATGAAAATTAACCTTACAGTGATAAATGGGACTTTATTTTACTAGGAAACTTGGTAGGCTCTTGTTAGATTACATTTTTATATAGGCTTTGTTATGGTTACTGATTCTAAGCGATGTGTTGAGGGGACTGCCGTCCGCGTTCAGGGGAGCAACAATCAGTTTGGCGCCTAATACAACCATAGAAGTTAAAGTCGCTTTTAAAGGTTGGTCAGCATCTGAGCTGATAACTAAGAAGATTGTTCGTCAGTCTTAAACGATAAAGCCAATATTACTTAATATCTTAATGAACTAAAAATATTAATTCCAAGTTTGTAATTAGCAGATAAAGTAATGAAATTATTCTTGTACCTTTTTGTTGTAGCCTGAATTTTAAACTGTAATTTCATCATTAAGTTTTTCTTCAGTAGTTCTTAGGAAGTTTTTCTCGGGGTGGGTGCGGGCTCCGGCGCTAATTACGCTCACATTCTCATTCCGTTTCCCCGTTTAATTTCGCCAGCAGCCGCCTTCATTATGTTATTCGTGGCTGTTGTTCCTGCGACTAACAGCCGCACCAAACTGCAGCTTTAGTCGCGGAGACATCTACAAAAAGTGTCCGTTTTACAACATTTCTGAATTATGAAGTTCAAGGCTCTATCCATTTTTGAAAGGTAAATAACTGATAGTAAGGGCTCCAAGGATATTCCCGTCGTTGCCTTTTTATCTTTGATATATTGGTGTTGTTAATATCCATAGGAAATTATGACTACTTAGCATTTCGTGGCACATTTACCGATTCGTTAAGTATTTCTATAAAAACTATTACAGTAAAACAGTCAGAGATAGGTACACCGCAACTTTTTTAATCAATTTGAATCGATAATAGGTAATCCTAATTTATTTATAATCTTTGAAATATATTGAACGTAAGAACGATTTGACGTCAAGAGAAAGAAATAAATTACCTAAATAAAAAAATTATTAATGATAATTTATACCATACATACAACAAGAATTATATTATCACAATAGGCTTAAGCATTACTAGGACATATTTATGGCTCTTTAACCTAAGTGCTGGTCAATACTTTACATAATCGCAGTGCGGTGTTGCAAGCTAGGAAGAAATGATTATTGAGTAGAAAGTTTCGAGTGAATGGTAATATTTACTAGGGTCGCGGTGAAAGCGATATGATAAATAGTATTACAATGTAACGTAACGCAATGTGAACTGGTTGTAATGACCAGTTAACTCTTAGTTAAATGTCTATTTAATCCGTTAGACATTGAGCTGTTAGTGTTCTAGTTGACAATATAATTAATTCATAATAAATACAAGTACTGTCTTTGTTTCTGGCGACAGATTATTTTGTCAAACTATAATTTATGGACTCGATGACTTCTTATATTTTCAAATTCGTGTAAACTTAGAAACGTCTGAGAAAAGTCTGAAAATAGTCAAGGGTGTCTTCAACGGCACTTCATTCAATCACCGAACATTACTTTACGTAAAATATTTTAAGATTTATCTCTCAATATTTGAAACCGTCATTAAAGATACAATTTCCAAACATTTCTTTTTATCGGAAAACTTGTGAACTCATCGAGCGTAGGTACTCACAAACAGCGAAACGTAGCAAAAGGAAGGCGAAGTAATAAAACGTCTAACAAGATGACTTACGGTTTCCTTGAGCATTCGAAGGTGCAGTTCACGGTTGTAATTGAAAAAAATCACTTAACAGGTAAATAGAGGGCGTTGAGGAGGCTCATCGCGAGCCTTTGTTGTCGGGCGGTTGCTAATAAGATTTTTAAACGGCAACAAAGTATCCAATCAATGGGGCTTGAATAATGAAAACGGCACCTGCCATGTTCCCAGGCCACCCCCGCGCCTAAACACGCACAATGTTACGCGACTCCCCGACACAACAATTTACAACTCTATCGCTTGGAATATAGTGTTGCTTTCCCTATACCACCTTCGTGTGAGACTTAACAGATACATAAGTTTGAGTAATTATGCACAATTGTATTTCGTGTTTCGTGTCGTTTTTTTTTATTTAGACACGAAATATATTTTCCGTGTTTAAGAGGAATCCTGCATTTAGAACTTTTGTATACATGCCAGGAGAACAGATATTGAATATTTGTAAATCAACTGTTTTTGTTATGTTGTGTACTTTCAAAGACCTTAATTATTTCGGGACATTAAACAAGTAAGTAACGTAATAACCGTATAAGTCTTGGACCTTGAAAGATTTTCGTGACCTCTAGGGAACACATATAGGTACCATAATATTTTATTTACTATTTCAATTTAAATATTTAGCTCTTAGTCTCTCGTCTATTTGTTGACGTTCCTCAACGATTCTTCTTATAATACGTCGTTCAAATACTCTAATAGCAGAGTCTAACTCAAGCTCATTATGTTTAAACATAAACGACAGTTCTCACATAACTGTCGATGTCACAAAGCACACAGCAGCACTATCAGCTCCGTACACTTACAGCCATAATGAAGCTATTTATAATTGTAACCCTGTCACAATTCATTACAATGTTTTTGCGGTAGTTGTAAATCAACCGTTAAACCGCTAATGGGGCAGCGATTGCGATCTCGAATGACCCGCTCGGTCTGAGACCCGCACGTGGCGTGATCGAATCAACGCGACGTGACAAATATATTCGCGAACACGTTAGCGTTAACATTGATAACGTTAGCGTCAACTGCGTCAATAGTGACGTCAATTCATTAACGCATGAACAGCTTACTCTCCTAATAACTTAGAAAGCCTAGAGCATCCGCCACGCTGTTCCAGTGCGTATTGATGATTAGTTGTCCAAGTGTCAGATTTTTTATGAACAGCATCAAAAATAATGGCTTCTTACAGGGCTCAGGTCCTTCTCATCAGGAATCCTGAAATTAATCTTTAATAGACATATTGTACGTATTTCGTTCAGACCAACATTCTTAAGAGCCATGCTAACCGAAACCCCCAACTACGACTCCAATTCCCAAATATGATTTAGATGTTTCTGATGTTTTAATTGTGATTGCCACTAATCGCACCATAGCATGTAAGCAAGTATTTTGAGGATTACCAATCAAATATTTTCCATTAGGTACATTAACATTTACGTAGAATTCTATGACACAAGTTTTCAATTAATCAACTTTCAATCCCATATCAATTCATTACGAAGTTTTTACATAGCCTTAAATCAACCGGTAATTCGCTAATGGATGAGGGCGATAGCAATCTGAAATAACCTGTTCGAAATTGGCGAACACATACTCGATATGTGATTGATATGAACTTCTATTACCTACAATTAGTAGGCATACATCATATTAATATTAATAATGTATTGAGGCTTAAAAGTTCTATTTAAATAAATTACAGCATATGTATGTAATTAGCCCTTTACCAAAAGCATTATAGCAGCATATTCAGAACGCTCTTAAATTAGAAGAATATGCCAAGTTTAAGGCTAATAGGAAATGTTTAGGTATAATTATTATTTTCTTAATATTTCAGTAGGTAGGTACCAGGATTTGTGAACAAACCTCAGTTTTACTTTATAAAACTAATGGACTTATGTTTACAACGAGTTATATTCAAACCGACAGAATCTTCAAGCAACTGATTTAACCGGTACACATTATATAGCCAGGACACATAAATATGTTAGTTAAGATATGACTATTGAACATATTAATAAAACCCAGTAGTTCGGCGTACGACGGGAGCGATGTATCCGCGTGCTACTGCCTCGGTCCGCTTGAGAACACGAAAGGGCTCATTATCACGCACGCGACGTCGACGCGAACGATACTCCATTTTTACAGCTTTAAAATATATAATAGGTCGATATAAAATATGTATATTTATAGGTGAAGTGTTCAACTTTGCGCTCCTCTTTAAGAATAATGCAGGCACGTACGATTTTGAGATTTGGCATAGTTAAAGTTTAAATAGATTCTATATGAAGTGCAGAAACTAGAAATTTATGGAGGTTTATTAAGCATCTAAATGATCTACTATATTTTAATGATGTTTAATGTATTATGTTCCATACAAATATTATTATGTTACGAGACAAACAAGACTACATGACAGATGCCAGCTATGGACAGACGTATTTATATTTCATTCATGTCTATGAATGAAAAGAGACGGACAGACAGATAAGAAATGAATAAATACTATAGACTAATGTATGTGTTATAACACAATGCACGCCACTTTTAACTACACCTATACACTGATAGGTCAAAGCCTGCTATTTAGGATTAAACGAATTTGTCTCATAAATGGCTGATACCGGTTTTGGTCAAATCTGGGTCTTGACAAAGTTAGTAGAAAACAGAATTGTCCCAGTAGTAATGTAAACTAAACATTTGAATGGCGTGCAAATGCGGTGTATTTGAGTAGATACTACTACGTCTCTAAGTGTGTGTTATTTCAATGTTCCGTAGTACTGTTCGTGTGGAGTGGTCGACAAGTGAATCTCTAGATTTTACGAGTCATTTCTGTTTCTACACTTTCTCTGTTCTACAGGATTAAGGAGGAGTAGAACGAGAGATTAGTCCCGTTTTATAACGCTACAAGTCGTACCTTCCTACCAGCTTAATTATACAGTATTTAAGGTGGCATCTAATTCAAGTGGCATAATACTTAACTTAGAAACTCAGACCAAAAAATGTATAGACTGAGTATTCAGAAAAAAAAATTAAGTCCGTTTTTTCTTTTTTTACGATTTGTCGTACCTACCTATGTCACAGAGCACGACCTGTCGAGCAATGTACCGGGAAACGTTATCATTTGATAAATACGTTATTTTTTTTTCTACTAGGTATGCTCATTTGTTCCCAAGTCTTAGTGTATAATATTTTTCCTGTGCTTAGAAAATGTAAAAAAAATCATTTTCCCACACATACGTCGACAGTATACTAAGACAGTGTAAAAATTGTATCCGACATATTTACGTGAACCAAGCATGTCACCAAGTACCGCCTCAAGCACGCGTCGGCTCATTACCATGCATGCAAGATGCTACGCATGCATCTTAGTGGTTCTCACTGTTAACAACAAAAATCCGTCGTACAACGCCTACGACGCGTTGTACCGGTTGGTGCACGCGACGGATTTCAACACGCGAACCAAATTGTCTTACCTATGTCCTATAGTTTGTAATGAGCTTAAATAGGTTGTTGAGG
>LGAG01000038.1:766005-786520 GCA_001278395.1 Lerema accius | reverse complement strand
ACCCCGCATCCCGCCAACCTTCACCCCGCTCCTAATTGTATGAAATTGCTAATTGGAAAATTTTATAAACGCGGCCGTCCGCAAGCCCACGCCGCTGGCCGAGAGGCCGCCGAGAAATTCAGTTCACCAGGTCAAGCTGCTTAAAAACTTAGGAACTCCATAACATCTTAACATACATGACAATGCTTAATGCAGTTCTATTTTAACATTCAGAATGTACCTACGTACTATTTCGTCCTTTCGATATTTTATACGCTCTACCCAATATTGGAGCAGACTTGACAATGTCGACAAGTTACTCATGCTCTTTAACGAAATTTTAACAAGAATACCTTTTGTTGTTACAGGGCGTGTTGTTGTGGTGGTCGGCGCGAGCGGTCCCCGCTCCAACCGTCAAGCTGGCAGCGAGCGCGTTGAGCATGAACCCGCACTACCACGGGTACGCGGAGCTTAGCTCGCCACACCCGCCCTCGCCGGAGGCCGCCTTCGCCGCCAACGGCCACGACTACCCTCACAACAACAACAACCCCGCGCTCAAGGAGTGCGCCGGCTGCGGCGGCAAGATCGTCGAACGCTTCCTCCTCCACGCACTCGACAGATACTGGCACCACGGATGTCTCAAGTGCACGTGCTGTGGACAAGCGCTCGCCGATATGGGCCGCTCGTTCTACTTCAAAGGCGGCATGATTTTATGCAAAAGCGACTACACAAGGTCAGTGTTTTTAATTTTTAATAATAGAGTACGCAGGATATCTCGTTCAGGCATTTAGGACATTAAAATTATTCAGTCTACGAAGAATCTTTAAGCTAAGTATTTAAATCTTAAAATATTATAAACTTAAGATTAATGTTAGTTACATAATTACATAATACATTAGAACTTGGCACATTTGTCTCAACATCAACACGTGTAGCGCTTGAAGCTAACTAGCTTTACTGCAGGAATTTAATACTAGTTCAAGTTAATTAATCCAACTCCAAATTTTGTATTTCGGTCGGATGTTATTCGATCGTTCTCATGGATCGATTACCTATAAACGTCCCAGTTTTTAGTTCATCATCTAACGATGACAATAGCGCGTCTGTCAAACGATTCGAACACCCAAAAAAGCATACCGAGAGAGCCGCGGGCGCATTGTTATGAAAATGCTCTGAACCGTTGTATTTTCTACCTGAGAGCGAAACAAAAAGTACAGTTTTGCACACAACGACTGACGGAATCTCTCGGCTGGCTAAATTGGGCTTGTTAAAAAATCCTAAGGACTGATTTAGAATGTCGGTAGCAAGATTTTTCGTTGATTTTGTCACTAATTAACTGTCGCTTTTGTATATACCTCACGTATTATGGTTTAGTAGTCGTTATACAAAACGAAGTTAAAATTGTATAAACGGGCCGGGCCGAGAATTTTTTTTTTTTAAATGCTTCACTTTTCTTATAATTTCTACATTTAGAAAAGGACAATGAATACATTTGTAAATAACACAAAATTGCCATCGTTGACATAATCTCGACTTGAATTAGTACAGACTGAATAAAATCCTAAGATTTTTCCTTAATCCCTAATTAACATGAACCAAATGCTCATAATTATGTTCTTCGTTAAAATAACTTTGCCTTTTCATTACGAGCAATTATTGCATTCATGTGCATTCCGTGGCGGTAATTAGAAAAAAAATATGCACTTATATTCTCGTAATTAATCACGCAGAACTAAATGACTTATCATTTACTAGAGTAAGTCGCAATGTAAATATTTACTTTGTTTTAAATAATTTACTACGCAATACTATGTGAAGACCTCCGAATGACAGATATTTATGACGAAAAAATAACGTGTGCCAATAAAAAAACAATTGAAAATGGGTCTTGGGTGTTTGGGACGTGTCATTGTTCGTCCATACCGTTCGGGACAAAGTAAATCTAGTGGAGGATTATAACTTTGTAAGCATTTATCTTCTACTGTATTGAGGTTTTTATATCAACAAATACCCATTTTTTTTTCTCTTGATGATGTAGCAAATTCAGGTAATAGAAGCAACAATGTTGCAATACTATCTGACTCTACCGAAAGAATAATTACGGTTCTTGGTGCAACGTATCTGCAAAGAGATGTCAAAGGCTTCTTGGTAGGTACTGTTATTTACCTGACTGCGCCAGTAGGAGGGAAATACTTTTCGAGCTTATAATATGTATGTCCATTATTTAGCACACCCTACAACCGGCAGGTCGTACCATAAATTAAATTTATTTTTACCGATACCAGCTATTGTCCGACAGGAATACTATTAAGATCCATAGTCGATTGAACAAAAATGTAATGTAAAAAAAGTATTTTATATCCAGGTAGTAACTAAGTAAGTTATATTTAATCTGCGCCCGTACGCATGTGGACCGCAGCTGCCCGGGGCGGCCCGTTAATTATCTAAACGCACGGAACCCAACCCAATTAGCCAACCACCCTGCGGTATAAACCCTCTATGTGGACTGGCTGAGATTTTCTATGCACTTACGAGCGCATACTATACAGTGCCTACGTCTATGGTATACGTTGTAGTATTTGATTATACACGATGTTACGTCTATGGTGTATGTTGTGGTATTTAATTTTATACGATGTTAAAATTACTTCGCTATACTTATTATGCAAGATGGCGAGATGTTTGTTTTTTTTTAAATTAATTGGATAATAATTTTATCAATCAACTTGTATGTAGCAGACAATACAATAAATTTTAATCAATATGAAAGTTTACATATAAGTTAGTGGTATTTCGAGAATGAAATCTCGTGTGATATACTCGTACGCTTCGAGTTCAACAAGATTTTTTTCTAGAGTGACATACACAGTTTATTTACCCTTTGTTAACTTAATTACCAAAGTTATCCTCCCAGATTATACTAGTCTAAACATTCAGACTGACTCTAATTAGTTACCTGAGCTGACGTTCTTAATTCGATAAGGTTCAACTGTTTATTGTAAGTTCTAATTATATCGATGGCCCATTATAAATACCACGTCTTAGAAACTAAAGCCCGATGCATTTCCAATTTCAAACTAGCTTACAGTTAATCAACCTGACCTATCTCCCTATCCGACGTTCATAAAGGAAATATAAATTCGTTTCACACTGATTTCCCTTGTTTACCGGCGGTTGCGAGCCAAACTAGGAGGTAAGAGTGGGCCAACCGCGGCGCGGGTCGTGCGTCGTAGATTCGATAAAGCTCGTCTCACAGTTGACAGAGACGGCGCGGCCTAACGAGCGGCGGGGTGCGGGGCGGGGAGGGATGAAGAAGTGCGGTTCCGTGCATGTCTCTGCTGATTGACCCGCGTCACTCGGCAAACAACAACTAACGAGTCGGCCCCCGCGCCTGCAGGTACGGTAATTCGCTAGAATCGCTCCCGCGACGGTCGCCCGCCGACTTCATACACTTCGCCGTCACACGTTATCCTTGATTGAGACTCCTTAACGAAATTAACGCTTCACGCAAACAACCGCGTTTGTTCGTCGTCTTTTGTCTCGATATGATGAATTGCGGTCCCGCATCGCAGA
Source organism: Lerema accius (assembly GCA_001278395.1). Classification (NCBI taxonomy): domain Eukaryota; kingdom Metazoa; phylum Arthropoda; class Insecta; order Lepidoptera; family Hesperiidae; genus Lerema; species Lerema accius. The sequence goes on along the minus strand of LGAG01000038.1, from coordinate 782,968 downwards.
AACACTGATGCTGCTTATTACCTACGCACAATATTAGTCTACGAGGTTTTATGCTTCAATCGCTTATGGGGAAGTGTATTCAATGTTATAATACGTTAACGGGGCTTTATGAATATTTGTTCATCAACAATTTATTACGGATTTAATTTAAACTAATCATCACTTCGTGTACCTAACGTAATCTTTTGTCTATTGGTCTTAGTGCATTCAATATGAATGCAATAATTCGCATCCACGATTGAATCAAATCGGTATGCCCGTAGAGATTCAACGACGTCAATTGAAGCAAATCGTTTGATTGAACTACCGTGCAATCAGAATCTCGTAGCACGTAGAGGACACGCGCACGGCCTACGTGCGTTACTGCGTTACGGTGCTAGTCTACGAGTACCTTTGTTAACATAAGTTTTATTCACGATACATAAACACCAATTTTGCATAACGTGTAGGTAGGTATATTGTTTGATGACTTGTAATTTTATTTTGGTATAAGATTTTTGTAAGATGTATTTATGAAGTTGCATTATCTTATTCAGGTTACATTTCTAGTTTTTACGTAATATAAATTGTACATAATTTAAAAAAAAATACGTAGACCATCGTGATGGTGCTCCTGATCGTCCTGAAAAGAAGCTAATAAATCTTAAATATAAACGAAGCTCCAATATTTTCAAAGTTCCTCTAGTCTAAACAGCGAATCGCTAAAATTCCGATGTTTAAAGTTAGCGTTACGAACCGCGTCCACGTAGCCCTTAAAGGCGGTTCGTTAGGGCGCCGTCAATCAGGCAATTGCTGCTCAATCGGCAATCAGCGGCTAACGAGCCCGCAACCAACTTCTTACTCACTCACTCCTCACCCGCTCACTCCTCACTCGCTCACTCACTCCTCATTCGTTCACTCATACATTCACAACAGTGTTAAAGCATTAAAATGAATTGTCTATACTATAATCGATTTTTAGCGAGTTAATTAGTACCTACTTAAGTGTTATATAACTAAATGCTTGACTCAATGAAGTGAAGATACTAAATCAACAAATTGACGTGTTAGTTTGGATTACGAACAAGACGGCTGATAATTATGGTAAAGACGACTTAGAAATCATTAAAAACAAAATACGTGGGTACCACTACATTTGGCCTACAAGTCATTGAGAGAAATTTCTGTTGATAAACAGGATTCTTACGAAGAGGAGGAAGTCGTCCAACTATACAAAATATAAGTACCTATACAGAAGATACACTCACTGACACATTCAAGCATTGAAAAGTAGAAAAAAATATATAAAATACAATATACTAGGCCGTACAGTGCAGTATAACGATTTGTTTCTGTTGAAACATTGCCTCAGCGGGGCAAACTTAACGACTTCAACCCGTTCGCTATAAAGGGAGGTCTTTTATCACGGTAGTAATATAGTGCTCTAAAAGAAACCATCCATCAATAGTAATTATTTTAGCTCTGAGGAACGTATTATAGAAACGTTTCAAAGCTCTATTTATAACGGCTCTTTTTATACTGTTCTAGTCGCGTTATTATAGAAAATGTCTATTCTTAGAACTAATTAGTGCGATACTGCTATTATCCTCCTTGTAAGCAGAATTAATTTGTGGAGGTCACAACTGCAAAAATAACAATTGAATGTCTGCTTCCAAAAATAATGTCTAAGCCCAGGTATGACCTCGTGTTTTTAAGAGTCCAAGAAATTAGAACATACTCTACTATGGTGGTCGAGCGCCGAACCTCTCAGTTAGCTTTTTCCTACATTCGTATCTCAATCCTTTTGTCTAAATCTAATGGTCTCCCAGTTACATTAAATCTCGATCAAACCAAAAGACTACAGAAATTGTAATCCAAAGTTTGTGCACACGTACTTTGCAACTAGCGAGGTTTAAGGAACACCTCGTGAATAGCAGCGAGATTGTTAGAGATAGTTCACAGATGTCGATGAGCAGTAACTACTTCGGATTAGGTCACTCCACCTCATCCAAACTAGTTGGAGCTCGTACGCGCTCGTTGTGCTTGCATTACATAAAATATGAGTCGATATTATCGCGGCAAATATTTATTACGCGACGTCGAGGTGTATTTTATGAAAGCACGTGTCCAGGGCGGGCGGCTTCCAATTTGGCCGCTCGTTAAGGCGCAAAAGACGCACGGTTTAATTGCAACCGCTCGCCTCTAATGAGGCCCTGTGTCCCGGACTCGAACGTTTCTCTCGTGCAAATTGACATTGTACGCAAATTGACGACAAACTCTCATCAAGACGCCAAAGGTTTGTGCGATATTGTCCCAGAAATTAATCGGTGTCCGGAATTGCGTGGAGTAATTGCTCAAGTGTTGTTAAATTGGACGCTGTGGCAAAGGACGCTAACTAATGAACGGCTGCGATGATTCATTGCAGGCAAACGGCCATAGATATATGTTTGTCCATCACGTTACTACCCAACACGGACGTATTGAGTGTCAACATAGTAATAACCAATTAAAACTTAGATAGAGTAACGAATATAATATACGGAGCAGGAAGTTGTTGCAAGCAAGCGGGCTACATGTTTCGCCAAGACAAATCGAGGATCAGAATTTGATTACCAACCAGTTTCGTGGTGGTTTGAACAATTTTGCTCCGATATAGATAAACTTTGGACGGGTTTCCTTGCCTCGGCCGATCCGTGTAAAGGGCTCGTAGACGGACGAGCTCCAGCTATTGGATTACGCCGCCGGCGCATGACCCCAATTAATTTCGTTTGTCTCTTTGTCTGTCCGTCGCAGCATCTAAACAGCGTCCGGCAAACGACCAATCTATGTTTGAAATTGGATTACTGATATCCAGTTTGCCCGAACGATGGATATCTCAGGCTTTAATAGCCCGGAATATTTGTTTTTATTATATTTGCTGATTTTAATGAACCGGCTAGCCTTGGAGTGTTGCACAGCTTGTAACAACTGTCTTCCGCACGATACAGAAATGCGACTATTAACAAGCTCGGTTAAACCGTTAATTGCGATAATAGAAATAAATGTCGTAAAGCTATCAGCCGAGGGAGTAATAATTATTACATGACATCAAATTAGTCAGTGCCAATTAAATTATTGCATTTTATGGGAATTGGATGTAATTTGCTAGTGTTTTATCATTATCTTGTTTGTTAAATAAGATACAAGAGAAATGTCACAGGTTTTAATAGAAAAAATATAATAATGATATTGGATGTATTTTACACGTTTTGCATTGTTTTTGTTAAACACAACCAATACGAATTTTCCTGACATGAATAAAAAAATGTATGTAGGTACACAACACTGTATACATACACATTCAATTTATTTATTTATTTTTATTAACCGTAAAATCCATGTTTTTGGTTTTTAACCTTTTAATGCCCTAAACAACGAATATGGATTGCGTAATCGTGATTGATAAATCCCGTATCATACGACAGTAATTACTCGTACTTATGCAGAACAATATCAGTGTCGCGATGCCTACAGACAAAGTGCATTTGTGGAGGAAGATTTAACGATGTTCTGCTGTTGACGTGAAATATGTTTTCGACAAGAACACCACGTTCAAATCAATGCAGCGGGAATATTCGGCCGGTATCAGCTTACATAATACGCACACATGGATTGTTTGCAATAATGAATTGAGTTTTACATAATATGGTGAAAAATAGGTAGTGTTGTGGTTCAAAATTTTAGGGAAGTGTGTATTATTTGCCAAATCCCCTATTAGAAATGTCTTTTATATCACATAACAGATTTTGATTATCAATCTTGTGAAGAAACCTGCTTGGTGATAATTATAGTTAGCTTCAGAAAAAATCTACTGTATTTTTTGTAATAATCAAATAAAAAGTTTGAAGTGTAAAAGACTATTGAAGATTAAACGTGTTTTTTATATATTTACTAACTTTTTTTTCTGCTAATTAGAATAAAAGATTTAATTAACAACAGGCAAAAGCAAAAATAGATAATACGCTAAAACAATAATGGAACTTCAGGAACCATTAATAAAATGTTCATTGTATCCACGCGACAATAAAACGGAAGCTTGCATGCTAAACACGATTTAAACAAAACTGCTGCTTTGTTTCAAGGATTATGCTTATTTGAGGCACTGTACTCACGAATATTTTGACAAAAGAAAATGCTATTATGCACATTGCAGAGTTTTTAATGAAAATTGTCGGCACACGAACAGACATACTATGAGGTAGTAACTCGTTAGCTACACTTACAGTTAAGCGCATCAGTGACACTAAATGCGTTGTCGACCAAAAAAATAGAAGAATGAAAACAGGCTCTCAACTTCTCAAATCCTCAATCGGAACATTATGATCGTTTGATGATTGTCTCAAGCGAGAAACTGCAACTCAACCCATACACTGCCCAATGCCCATAGAGGAACCGCTACAAACAGCATTAGCAGCTTGTATTATTGTAGTATTAGGCGTGCACAATTGTATGAACTGACTATCTATGGAACTAGCAGCATATTGGAGTTGCACGGCTGGATATGCTTTAGATCTCCTCAGGTATGAGGACCTGTGATTGACCCGCGTTCAGTAGTAAGCCGTTAGGTCAAGGCTAACTGCTATAAGTATCAGTAATGAGGTATTTAAATAAAAGCTACGAAAAGCAACTCCGATCACGTGCCGTGCCTTAGTCGAATGTTTACCTCCGGCGCAATCATTCATCAGTCTGGTTCGTTGAGCGACGACATGTTTGTGAGACAAGTCGTGTTTCGGCAACCCACGAGAAATACAGGAGACGACCCAATCATGTCGCTACCAAGTCTTTGTCGTATAAATTGATACCAGCTTCTTAATTGGAACACTTGCTCACTCCAGACAACATCGGAAGGCCAACAGATAGTTACTACATGTTACAAATTTTATTGTAGCTAGTAAAACAATTGCAGCGATAGACAGGAGTATTACGAAATATTTTCCTCTGGCTGTTGTCGGAGTCTTTTAATATGCTTTATTACGGCGGATATTACAAAATATTCCATTTTTGATATAAGAGATATGTTCATGTTTGAGTTATGAGTTGTAGAGACTAGCAAGGTAATTACGAGTAGGTAATGATATTTGAGTTTGTACCTTGCTACGGTGAAAAGTTGTGTGGAGGCCGATAGGCATGATTTGCTTCAAAAGCGCTCATAGCCCTGTGGATGATCAGCAAAGTTAAGTAACTGCGGGAATAGTACATGGTACGGAAAGTGGATAGGACTGCTTGTTAAAAAACTATTAGCGTTTTCGTGCTTAAGAGGGCATAGTACCTAAGCAGTAAACTATCATTTATGATTGTTATCGTTAGGTTACAATCGTAAAGCGATGCCAGTTTCAGAGCTCTATGGACTGCATGAAAGTTTCCAACAATTGAGTTACGTTACGTATTTTTATAAACCTCATTGTTTATTTATTTTAGTTATAATCACATTTTCACTTCAAAAGTAAAGTTGTGTTAAGCCATACTGGATTCAAAATCTCAAAGTAATTTTATTAATTGAAAACATTTTGGAACGGTGGATACGTGAGAGCGATTACCAGAATCCTCGAGTGGGCAACCGTCAGTCATTCGAACGAGGCGCACGGTGCACACGAGACCGCGGGAGGGGGAAGGGGGTGCGGTGTGTACGAGAGTGATGTTAATTAATAACGTCTGTCTCACGAGCGCTAACGACGCCGTCACGACTACATTATTTAGCCACCTGATTAGTCCGCTACCACCGCGCCCGCGCCTGTACCCGCACCTCTAATTAGAGCAACGGAGGACCCAGATAAATTTGATTTGTAACTGCACTATCCCTAATTGGAACTTGTTTGCAGTCGATCATTCCCCATATCGGTGCGGTCGGCCGTGACGGGACGGCGAGCGACGCCGCATGCCGGAGGCGCACTATTTACATTAAAGTTACGAGCGACTAATTCATAGAATATTAAAAGCAAATCTGCTACGCGCGTTGACGTTTCGTCAACAAAACGCTCTGGTTTTATTTCTATTCTATTATTAAAGCGTTTAATTTAGGGCAACAGTTTTACACAAAACGATCAAAACGCAATCTCCCTGCGCCGTCCGAATAGGATAGGAAACCTATTCGAAATTGATATGGGTGGAGCGCACGGGCGCGTTGCACGACGGCCTATGCAGCCTCGTAAACGGTGCCGACTTGCGGCGAAACAGCATAAAGCTTGCACGCGCGACCACCCAAACTGGAACTCTATTCCATTGTTACATAGCTCATATTGGCGTTATTGATTGCGTTCGAGAGAGACGCGTTAGGTAGACGGACGAATTTTGTTAATAAATAAACGCAGCGCCCGGCGTCCGGCTGCCCGTCAAAAAATAGTATAAAAAATCCGGGTGAAAATTTGGCGCAAGTATGACAGCGGATGCTGGCGTGACATACACAAATCATTATTCGATAGGTACTGCTGTCAAAGGAATTTTTAATATAAACTGTCCGAGATTCAGCGGGCTGGACTTAAAGTGTTAAAGTTGTCACTGTCGATATAATGAGGACAAGTTTCTACATTCGACTCGGCGCACGGTGATAGCTAGTAAGTCCGTTTCGCTTATTACACATTCTGTTTACCATTGCATATATGATATTAAATCGTGCATGAGAAATATTTTAATGAAAATATTCCTCCGTCTTTTCACTTTACATTTGGTACTTACCTACTGTGTATTCGTGGCTCAGTTTTTCGTTTTATATGAACCAGTTTTTCGTACTCCGCACTCGGTTGGTTTTCACGAACATAATTAGTATTATAAAGAAACATATACCCGGCTAAAAGTAATTAGAAATGTTTCGCGTCTAATGAATTTAAAATTCAATTACGTGTCTGCGTATATTTTTTGCACAAATAAAAGAGTTTTAATTATTCAAATAGATTCAAAGTACATTCTGATATTGTTGATTACGATTTACGAGTCGTTTTCTTGAGTGTTTTTTTTTCCTCTAACTCTTGAGCGTATCAATTAAATATGCAATTTTAATTGAACGTTTTAATTAACGCGCTATACCTATAGGTAATTAAAATATGGACTCCAGATTTTGATTTCTATTGGCAGATAAAAGCATGATTCGTTATTTAATATTTATAATTATTTATCTGTAATTGATTTTACTCACATGTCTTGTAGGCATCATTTTATTTCTATTTTAACGGGTATAATAAATTATTTATTCGTCAGAGTACCCGGAATAATCTCAAACTAAAATATGTAATGTATACTATGTATAGTATGTTATGTATAAAACTTAAATGGGTAAATACAACTAAAGATACGGCTATAACAGATTTTGTTTACCTTAGGTACCTACTATCGGACACGTGAAAACTGTTTTCCCGCAAATACTAGGGTGCTGTGAACTGTATGAGCCTGAAGCAGCATATTTTCACCTCGACTCGACTGTGGTTTGATCTTTGACGTCAAACTTAATGGCAAAAATAACGTGACGCGCGTTAATTACATGGAGCAATTATACTAACAACGGCATCGGATACTCCAATTTGTCGAGCTCCAACCCTCAACTTTTAACGATTTGCCAAACTGGCTCCGGCTCGCGGCGCTGCTTGCTCGTTTACTTGTTTTTAACGGACTTTTTATGTGAAGTTACTACTTCTAGGTAAATTATTATTAAAACTCACAGAGTCGTATAGAACCAAAAGCAGAATCTTCATTTATAGACATTCCAAATTAACAAGTAATATCATTAAGTACTAAAATACTTTTTTCAGATTTCTGTACAATAATGTCACAGTAATCAGTCGCTAGGTGCAAGATAAAAAAGATAAAAGAAAAATTTGTAAAATGTAGATAAGTCTATAATATGACTAAGTGTTAGGGTTCTTGAACACGAATATTCCAAATAATAAAGGTCATTTAGTCTATACAGTTCAGTTAGACAAAGTTGTGTAATTTTCAGGAATTTTAAGAGATTTCAATCACAGTATTCTGTATAACTAGTTCGTGCAAACTACTAACGTGTAATTAAATTACTTGCGTAATTATGTCAATGAGCGTTCGCTCATTCGATGACGATTAAATTGTGTTAGTGGAGGGGAATGTGGGGAGTCGTTTACTCGCATTCATCAGATTGTACGCGTTTGATTAGAATACCCGTAACATTACTCGAAATCGGAAAGGTACAGGTTCATTTTTAACATTTAATTTTAATAAACTACCTAGTAAATCTTTAACAGAAAAACCAAAAACTCGCCTGATGAAATCTGCATGGTTAAAAAAATTTAGGCTATGTTAATCTCACAATCGAGACGAATACAAGGCACCCTATATTAGGTATTATGTTGAATGAAATACGTCAAGCCGTTTAGGCTCTAGAGCAAGCCAAAGAAATGGACACGCTCGAAAAACATTACCCTCCTTGTAGTTCCACACTTGGGTAAAAAACAAAAAAGTCATTAAATATAGGTTACTTTTATCGAATGCGCTCAGACCCAACAACAGAACAAAAAAATGAAGTCATTTATTTTTCTTTTTTTTACGATTTGATAAGTAGATATGTTATGTTGTCTCTACTACGCTCATTTGTTCCGAAGTCTCAGTCTATATATATTATTTTTCGTCTGTGTGAATGCGCTGGTATTCTTAGTCTTAGTAGGAAGTGCAATCTATCGCAACACGCAATGGATATCGACGACCTTCGCTACTATTTTCACTGAAATCTATTATACCACTCAAAGACGTCCTTGAAATGTAATTAATTGTTTCAACCTTGCAGCATTCTAATAAAAAAGTAAGTAATTAAATTAATAGGGATGGTCTATTGTTTTCTATTCTTGAATTCTAACCCAGTTGTTTCGTCTTCTATAATGAATTAATTATCACTACTTGTTATGTAAAGCTCAAAAAAATTTAATTCTTTATTATAGTCCAGTCCAGTAGACAATAAAGAGCTTAATGAAAATCTCATCGAACTATCTTAATCTAACTTTATTGTTTTATTGTACAAAATGTAATTGACGGCTTTTAGTAAAATCGATTACGGTCTTAACAAAACTGTCTAATAGGCAAGTCAAGGATGAAATTTTAACTTCAGTTTTAATGAAGTAAGCGGCTTTTAAAAGGAGTCTTTTGGTCATTTTGAAGTAATGTAACTACGAGTAGAAGTAGGTCACTACTTTGCTTACTTTTCTGACAACAGGTGAGGAAGTTACTAAAATACTAGTTACGTAATATTAAATTTGCTTTAAAATGTAAAAAATATCAGAAGTTTTAGAAAAAATTTACACATAGTTTTCAGCACCAAATTTTTTGTCTTTCTTTTAATAATTATAGTTAAAAAAATTAAGTGATTTACCCTATCTTTAAGTGTTTGAATCTGGTCGTTAGGTTACGTTACAATGAAGACTGTCTTTTTAATAAAAAAAATGAAAGTCAAAAATAGTTTTAAAATCCCGAAAAAGCGGGACAAATCCTTTCCGCGCGGGACACCTCAGTTCCCTAGTTAGCTAGTTCCTAGCCGCCAAGAGCGGAACGTCTGACAACGTTACTCTATAGTCGGATAAACCCTACCGCACTACATATATTCCTACTAACCTACTACATAGTAGTTAAACCAACTAGTATGCAGTTAAGGAGATGATCAAGTCGTATCAATAAAGGCGAAGCGCTCAGTAACTCGCAACACTAGTCAGTTACCGCGCCTGATCTTAATTAACCTCATGTGTTAACCTCGTATAACTGAGTCGCGTGCTCCTGATGTAACATGGTGTCGCCAGTTCCGGGACATTGCGGACTGTCTCGACTAATAAACGTTGCTATAGTCATAGGCGATTTGGACGGAAGTATAAATGTAATGTTACAATATATATAAATGTTTTGTTGTCTTCCAGTTTGTCGCATTAAGTCACTGTCTACAGTGGGCATTTGTGTAAAATTTTTTTCTTTCTTTCTTTCTTTCTTTACACGGACGGTAAAATCGTCGAAAATAATTATGTACCTACCTAAGCAAAATATGAAAACAAAAATGTTATTTATATCCTTAGCGTATTTCATGATGGATAGTCCCTAGATAATACAGTTATTATTTTCTTTATTATGGATTAAATTTTGTAACGATAAAATAAGCTCACAATTAAACAATCTTAGTAACTAGATGCCGTATCGGGACAGTCTGATAGACATGGGCTTTTACCGACACTTACAGCAGATTTTCTTCACATAAAAAAAACAAATACGAGTAGGTTACTATTTCAACAATTTGTAATTGGTTTGAAATCCTTATTTTTTTAAATGCCTGAATATGATAATTATGGTCACAAGAATGTCAAGTTGCTAACATAACATCAATAATGACTAGATATGCCATTTATGCGTAAATGCCAAACATGGTTACTGTATGCTGAGAGCTTACTTATGCCAATTATAGTACGTCAATTAGATTAAATTCAAAGAGATAAAAGTATTACAATATAATGCCGAACAATACTTTTGTTATAATCGATTGATACATTTTAATCTTAAATGTTATTATCATGAGTAACTTATTAAAGTGTTTTCATGACGAAAATAATTATTCATTTTGATATTGGTCATTTTGAGAGACGAATTTTCTTCGAGACTCTACTTCGGTATGTTCGTAACTAAAATCAAAGCAGATTAGCTTAAAAGAAACTCATGGTCCAAAATGTTGCAAAAGAATGGTGATACTTCACATCAAAGTCTAAAAACTGAGGCGGTACACGCCAAACCATGCTTCATCACCGCCAGAAACCATTGTCAATTAGCATCACTTACTTAACGTACCTACTTACAACACCTCTGCGACCTCTTATAAAAGACCTTATAAAGTTTTTTTTAACGTTACGTCAAATGTATTAATGGCAGTATCATTATTTGCAGCATCCCTTGCCCCACCTGCCCCACTCGAATTAGTAAACAAACGTCTTTACGAGCGGGTTTACGAGCCCCGCGATATTTCGGTCTCGCGTTCGCTCTTTTACGACATAATGAATTTGTTGATGAACTACGTATTAGAAAGTTGGAAATAGACGCGTCTGGTCACAAGCTAGCTTCAGCGGATTGACTAGTCAAACCTAGAAGTGCCTGGACTTCGAGGTTTGACTATAACATATATATACTCTTTGATGATGTCTCTTCGCATTGACCAAATTCGATTTAATATAGAACACAGTTTACTCAACTTTAAAAGCATCGATTTTTTCTCGTTATCCGAAATTTTTATCTTTATCTAAGTCGTGATTACTTTTATAGCAAAACAAATTATAATGGTGACCTATTTTATTTAAACACTAGACTATGTTTTTTTAGGAAATTTTTTCCTAAAATTTGGGTTGACTGATAGAGAATGCCATCAGGCATTTATCTCAGCCCATTGTACACCTTAAGGTTTCAATAAAGATTAAATTAATTATCAATAAATAAATTATAAAACCCACAGACGTTGAATAATTTAAGGGCATTAAACATCTCCATAGGATAGACTGTTTCTAATCGTCTGTGTATTAATATTTACCTATAACAATATATAAAAGTTATATAATCTAAGTTCAATATAAAGAAACTGAACGTTTCAGATTTCTTAAGCTAACGAAGACAGTCGTACGAATATTGATAGTGCAAAGTCGGGTCGTTAATAAGTAACGAGCGAAGTCGTTGGGCTTGTAAATTGCTGTCTTCAGGGAATATTACAACTTTTAATAAGGTATATTTTACGTTATTTAAAATTTACCTTAAAGCTTGGGTCTTTGAAAATTCATATTTATAACTAGGTATAGATAGTGTTACAGTAATGGGTCTCAATTAATAAAATATGCCTAAAGTCTGAAATAAGTCTTACAAAATTTATAATTCTACAATGTTAATCGATTTGTTTTAAATGTACCTATAATATGTTGTTTTAAATGTGTGCATCAAATATTTTTGCAAATTTCATGTGTTATTACTAACTAATTGCAATTAGTTATAGACTTTATTAATGTAAAGGCCAGAACATATTTCTCGGAATTATTCTCAGTCTGTTCCGCATCACGCGGAAACAACTAAACAGATTTAAATAAACTTGGCATTTATTAATTGTAAATGACTCATACTATATCGGATAATCTAGGAAAACGCATCTATTCCTCATTAAAAAAAATAATGTCTCGAGTTCTCATAAAAAAAAAATTAAACAAATGAGCGACTTATTCTGCAATTCCTCTTCAAATATGGACAAAAGGATTGTCCAAGGTCAAAGCAGCAAACGCAAGTGACTTCCAAATTCAAAATTTTGGACAACTAACGAAGACAGTCGCGGGTGGCAGCGCGAAGTCTGGTCGTTAATAAGAAGCAGGCGAAGTCGGTTCTAAATTGCCTCCTCTGCAGGTCACAACTTTTAATGAGGCGAAATTCCCGTCGGTCTCGATTCGACGTCGCAACGCAACCTGTTCGTTAGCGCAAAAACGGACCACGCTAACGCGCGATTAGAATACACCCCCGCGCTCGCGACACACCGGGCACTATCCAAATTGATTTTATTATGATCCTTTAGGTAGAAATACGAGCGCTTGTGTAGTTTTGACAATTAAAACCACACACATTTTGTTGACTTCATGTAAAAATGTATCACGTCAAAAGGTATATTTTAAATGTATTATTTTGAGGAAATATATAAAAAAATTATATTTACAAAAAAGAGTTAAAATCAAATTATATGTTTTCTAATTCACCAACTTGGATATTTTTTTTGGATTGTAAAGACAGATAGCACTTTTGTTTTACGTAAAACTACTATTCATTGATTTGTATAAAATTTTATTTCTATTATTACCAATTTATTTTGTACTGTTTAATATAACACTAATGATTTTCAAAACAATTTATCATGTTAGAAAAGTACAAGGCCAAGTCAATGGAATTAGACCAGATTAGATTTGAACGTGATTGTACGATAGTTCGTATTAGTTGATAGTATCAAACTGCTAATTAGACTACCTGTTATTCGGTAGCCGGATCTAGGAATAGACGTTTTTATCAGTGATTAAAGATTTGTTATTTAATCATAATTAAAGCCATGCCGCCTTTATAATTTATGGTCTATATACGAACTATGATTTTAATTCCTAAGATTTTTATCTTATCATTACCTAACTCCAAGTCCTTTTAGTAAATTTTATGTTTTCGCTACATGAATACACCCTGTGATTTCGATAGTGATTATGTACAATTGGCTATCGTAAGAACAGTTAAGTGCCGATTGCATTGATATATCTTGGCGCTGATTGCATTGCTTAGCTGTAAAAGAGCTTTCTTATAAAATTACCAGTGAAATATTTTTAAAAAGTTACTGCTTTTATAAGTATATGGGACTCCAATTTCTATCAAATGGCCAGTGATAGGTAAAAGACATAGTATGGAATTCACGTTTTCAAGAAAAGTGTAAATGTTACGCGATAATAAAATGCGTTACTGCATCCTTCGCTAGGACATTATAATTTGTATAAGAAAGCTCAATGTGTAACAAACCTAACCCGAAAAGATGGCCCTCATTTGCGGCGACTTTCTCTGTTGTTGTCACATTAGCGAATAACTGAGAGCCGCTTGCCGATACGTTAATGATGTCGACGGGACGTCTATTGCGGGCAAAAACGCTTTGTATCGCCCGAGCCGGGACTGAGGTTGATCCACGCACGTGACTGCACCCAAAATGGTCACGTCAAATATGCAAAAAGAAATGTAATAGATGCATATGTATGTACATAATTAGATATACGTTATGTAGGTAGTATGTGTCACCTATTATACGTTATGTAATAATGTAATATTATTACATATAGCATAGATTATACGTTATGTAATAATGTAATATTATTACATATAGCATAGACCACTAATATACTTATTTAATTTTATTTAATATTACAAATGTGTTATAAGCGCACTCGGCGTGACGACACAAAAATTTGAAGTGAAGTATTTTTTTCGCAGAGTAATGAAGGTATCTTAATAATGAGGGAAATGTAGAATATTAAAGCAATTTTATATACTTAGTACCTTTTTTAAAATTCGAATCTACTGTATTCAGAGTATAGTCAATCGGAAGGCTACGGGTGAATAGATATATGTAGTAAATTTTTTCACTAGGTTTAGTAGGTTAAGTACTAATTCACGTCTTCAAAGTGTCATTGGATTCATTATTTATTATATTTAAAATTAGATTGATATATGTTTTAAAACGCATAAAAGTTTTATGTACAATATAAAAAGATTTAACGACTATAAAATACACGTTGCCTTCGTGACGCACGTCATTATACTAACAAACAGACAAATTTAGACACGACAAGTATAGTTTTAATAGCTATAAAACAGTGTAACATTTTCAGTATTTACTGACGGTTTTTATACTAGTGTTCCTATTAAATGAAGAATCCTAAGTTGATTAACAACTCCTGCATTATGACTAGTAGAAAAATCGCAGTAGTGAGGCAATCTAGAAATTAAATCATTTAAGTATATGAAAAAGCCTTTATAATGTGTTTTAATTTATCCATTTTATTATTTCTTTAAATGTGTATGTAACATACATTCCCAATAAAATAAAACACGATCGTTACGTATTTGTTTAAAATGACCATGCTCTATTTTCTTTTTGAGGTTTTGAAGCATCATTTTAACATTATGCTGTTTAATTTTGGATGTTACTCCTTAAAAGTAAATATTCAGAAAATAAATTAAAATGTTTATAATTTCCAGATTATCCGGCCGTGATCGCAAAGAAACTCATTTTTCAAGTTCATAAATTATCGGCCGATAACTGCGGCCGTTTTCAGACGGTACCGTAATGAGGTTGTAAACAACGATCTAATTAAACTCCTTAATCGCAAAACTCAAACGGTTACCGCTTTTAAAACAAAACCTCGCAATTTTCAGAGCGACCACCGCGTAAATAGCCTTCGTTATATCGGAGCGGCGATCGCGGCTCATTACCTTCGCCCCCACTGCCTAATTAGACTCCCTTCCTTCCGTGTACCCTCACCCGCTCCGTCCCGATTGTTTTCTAATAATTCCTTTATTTCTCTACAGGCTTAACTCTTAATTATCGCCACACGTTTTATACAACCCTACCTTTGATCGTATACACGAACGCAATCGCAATATTCCAAAATGAGCTCAAGGCAATTAATTTCAAATAATAAATATCACGAGCGGGCCGACGTTAAAGGATTTAATAGGCTCCCAATTAATCGATTCGGTACGGAAGAAATTCAAATTGGCTCTCATTTCCTGTGCCCACCGCAAGAGGGCGCACGCACAGAGCCGAGCACCTGTGAGTGCGCTGCATCCGGGCCGTCCAATTACGAGGCCTTTTACCCTAAATAAGCACCCTAACGATAGTCACTGGACACCGCACAAATGCACGTGATTCATTTATGTCCTCATACATTTTGTGATGTAAATACATTCACCGATTTGCTTGAAATTTCCTTTTTTTGAATGAAAGCAACTAACAGGCTTCAAATCCAATTGGTACTACACTAACTACTAGACCAATATCAGATTGACCAAAGTTACTATGGGAGCGGTGAGAATAGATTGAATGTCTACTTTGTATGTTGTGGCTTCAACTCTCCGAACAGTACCGAATATAAAGTTGCTTGTACAAATCGCAACGTGGCAACCTAAATGTTGAATGTGCCCTGTTCTTAAAATTACCGTATGAAAACTGATTTAAAACAATCCCAAGATGAAATAAAAGCAGAGATCGCATACATAATTGCCGAAGTGCAATGTTTGCCTCCACATGTTCGCCACGTCGTGCACGAAATTAATGCGCGTCATTGATGTACAGTGATATTCTGTCGCATCAATTATTCAAGCTCACGCGTCATCAAGCATACAACGATGAAAGATGGAGTGCAAACCTACCGAGTCCCAGTTTCCTAACTATCATCCATCTCCGTCGCCCTGCATAGTCTAACTAACAAGATATGCACGCCACAGGAGTATCAATCAAAAAACAATCGGAATAAAGTCTGAAATGCATTACGTGGCGCTGAAAAAGCATTCCACCGATTAGATGCCTTCGATTTCATGCAGTAATATTAAGGCCTTATTTTAATAGTTTAAAGGACTATTTTGGCGTGCGAGAGGAGGTCTATAAAATGTCGCGAGATGGCCGATAAGATCGGCGCAAGCGTCTTGGATCGGCACCCCTTTATTTATTTAATCAAGCTGAGCGACGGACAATGTGCTATTGTAACTTCTGATATATTGTCCAATGCTGATCTATAATGGATCGCCTCATGTTTTATACGACAGATAAAGCGATGTGGTGTGTAAATTGTTTGCTTATTATAATGACCGACTTAAAATATTGCAATACTATTCAAGCTTGTAAAATTACTTTATGCTCCTACGAATTGTTATTCAATCATTTTAATTATGCATGATTAATTAATATTTCAAATAAATTGAAGTGTTCATTATAAAATGTAAATATGGTTTTAAATAATCAAATACTTATGAAGCAACGTCTCGTTTGAAAAGCAAGGATGAGAGTGGACATAAATATTCCATTATCGTTCTTCTACATTGCACGTTTTAATTAAAATGGGAAATGTTACGAGAGGTTTACAGCACATTTTACACATGATCATACAATGCATATACAACACATACAAAAAACTAGCCAGAATCTCACCATTCAAAAATAGGTTGCAATCGTAAACGTACAAAGCTTTTATTGAATAAAATATATAAGTGAATAATCCCACAATAAAAAATGCATACAAATTAATTAAAATAAGCACTTACATCCAATACTTGAAGTCATACAAGTATTAGCATAGTAACCGTTGGATGGCTAATCGCATCGTCAAAAATGTTTAATTAAAAAGATTGATGCTTACCGGTATAGCGGGGCACCAGAAGTACAGTGGAGTTGCAAACTTATCTAATTAGTTGGCGGGGGGCTTCG
>LGAG01000038.1:735136-750139 GCA_001278395.1 Lerema accius | reverse complement strand
TCCATTAATACTAGGTGAATCAATACCCGACCCCTGCTATCGTTACCTATGGCACAATGGTAACGATAGCAGATTATCGTTCAATGGGTCCTGGTTTCAATTCCCAGTCAGGAAGAAATTTGAATAAAGAATTTAAATTTAAAAACCCACGACAGGCAATCCTAATGCGGGGTCATGAATATATAGATAGCATTATTTATTTAATTAGGAAATAGATCTTTCATTAAAAACAGTCCTGTATCTAAACAGTATCGATGAGCTTTAAGTATTACTGATTATGAGAAGCAAACCGCATTAAAGTGGCGAAGAAACTCAATTAAGCTGTTCATTGACCACACAAAGGCCGCTTTGTTTATATGAAGGACGCACTCGGTCGGAACACGCGATCGGACTACATATAAATAAATATTTCCTTTAACATATATCATAAAACATCGCAATTCCGTTCATTAAGTCACTAACCGGAAACACCGCGGAATATATTGTTTGGTCAACCAGATTAGTATTTTTTGGTCAAATAAAATTAGTATGCTTTGGCTTATACCACTTAATTTATTGGGAGATTGGTTAGCATCAAAATTATTTTCAAAGCTGATTCGATTTAATAATTAGCATGGCAGTAAAATTAATTAGGTCATTTACAATATTTGACAAAACACATTCACAAAACAGGCAAATAGTGACACAGAGACACAGAGTTAATTTACTTTGTGTACTTACACTCGGTTTTTTGTTAAAATGCATATAATATTTTCTATACTAAATAATCTTTTTTAGCCGCTTACTTTTATTTATCGATAATTTTCCCAAAGAAATAAAAACCTCTTAAGCTTTAATCCCGTACGTTTGCCACTATACATTGTTGAACTACAATGTAACAACTTTATATTATGTAAGTTTGATTGTTAGCCAAAGTTGTAAACCAGCGTTAATTATATTTATTGCGGCTTTGACGCAAATTTCTAAGCGGGATAGTTCATAAAGGTAATTACTCGTATCTCGGCCCTCGGTCAGCAGGCCGGGAGCGTTGCTGGCAGCGGAGAATGCACCGTTAACCAATTTCCAAGTTTAAACTTCTTTAAACACTTCAAAAACTTATTCGGAAACTCATATAACCATTGCCCAGTAGGGAGCTGGCCGATGCGTTATTTAATTTAAGACAAGTGACTAAGTTTCTTATTAATGCAGCGATTGACGATTAAGTGATGTATGGGGAACTTGATACTTGATATAATCAAATGATAACATACTTTTTGATTATGTAGATACCTTTCGAGCCTAAGGTATCGTACGAAAATTGAAGATAAAAACTTTTGTATTAACCACGGTTTGTGTAGAGTGTGGACATAACAAAAGTCTTAAATAAATAGATACAAATATTGAAATCATATAAATGCTAGAAGCAAAACGTTTTTCTGTTAGGTATAAACTATTGCACACATTGCAGTTCAAAGTCAGCCTCTAATATAACCAACTAGCGAACCCTTTAATGTTTTTAAGTGCAGCAACATCCTGTTTTGCTAAATTAATACAATTATAGAGGCTATGTTTATCAATGCAGAACAGAGGGGAACCGAACGGGTCCATTACAGCTCCCCTTTATTAAACTACGTTGTTAACTATAATATCAAAGCGACTTTGTGGACGATGGTCAAAGGAAGTTAATTGGAAAACACCTGGGTCTGACAGCGCCTTTGCTTCGTTCGGTGCAAAAATCAAGCCTCAAGCCTCAAGCCTCAAAGACTGACCGTTCACTTTTCACCGGTGGCTTTGTAACACGATTACTTGTCGAAAGTTAATTAAATAACGTTTTTCGGAATTAACCGACGAGCTCGACATCAAAGTGGGTCTCAAAGGCTCGCTGCAGGCAAGCTTCAGCCTCTGATCTCGGCCGTGCTCCGGACAGGTGGACTTCACCTCTTTGTCAAGAGTTTTGCTGACTTGCTGAGTTTCTATGCTCTCGTTTTGGATTTTACTACTGGAGTTCAGAGGATTATGTTTTAGTGAATTAATCAAATAGGGGTAAATTAAATCTATTTAATTTTGTAGTATTTTAAAAAACTTTGAATTAAGGTAAGGTGGGGTAAGACTAACACACGGGGCAAGACTAACACTATCTATTATCTCGATACGTATAGCTTAAATACCCCCCCACCTTACCTTATATCTACATATTTGCGAGTTACTTATATTAAATTGTGATACTCTATGATAATCCATACTTAAAACGATTCTACGTTTGGAACAGTCCTCATAATAGAAAATAACCTCACAAAAATTTCAAGCAATTTTACACACGTTTCTCTACCTCTAGCATTGGCAACTGGCAACATTAAATTGTAAAATGCTTTTGAAAACATTCGATATACAAATAATCCCCACTGCTTTCTATTGTCATATTGTCTTTTATTATTGAAACAGTTCATAGCAATCGTTTCATAAACTCGGCCACTTTGATTGATGACCGATAGTATCTGTTGTCAATCTAATTCTATTCCCGTCGCTGCGGCACGCGATCGCTTGGCTGTTTGCAGTCTGTTTCGTGAGGTATTCGAAAGTGGTACGTATCGCTTTCTTGGTTGAGCGAATAAATTAAGGATACGCATTATGAGACTGAAAATATCTATTAGGTTTAAATTTAATTGCAGGACTTAGGTAGACGAAAATTTTATTAGTATACTTCATGGTACTTTTAACGTATAGTTTTAAGCGAAACGTGCTAATAGGTAGAAGAAATGGGTCATAAGATGGAAAATAAATGGTCACTATCAACTACGCACGTCAATAACATTAGAAGCATTACTCATCAAATGAACTATACTCATTTAGGCCATAACAATTAGCTATGAGTAGAAGTAGTAAATGATTTAAGGTTTTTACAAAATTTCCTAAAATGTCTAGAACAAAAAAAAAATTGTTTTCATTAAGATCAGTAGTGGATGTTGTTTACAATAGCTTTGTTTTTCACTTTGTTTTTTTTTTTATTGGCGTCCTTCGTGAGAGCCAGTCGGGCGTCGAACCCGCTACCCGCTAGCGTTGCGTGCCGCTAACGACTGGCGGCTCTCTCTCTAATCGTTTTCACACTAATTATCCGTTTCCAGCAACTCTATAAATATATCTGGGTTATTACGTCAGGCTTATAATGTTTATATCAACAAAGTGACGCGTGGTTTCTGTGGTGGCGCTAGCGTTGTGTTCCGTTGTTGTGTGTATAGAGGTAGAGCTTGAAGGTACCACACTAATCTAGTGGGGGTTGGTGGAGAAATTGACTTTATTTAGGTCTTCCAAAATTACTCAGAAGATCTAGAATATTCTCCACCACGTATTCTCCTCCAGTGGCTCCAGTACGCATTCGAGACTTTCTCGACCACTTGGTAGTGGCCAATTCAAGGTGCAGTAGATCTTAAGCCACTCGAAGGTCTTTAATATGGATTAACTTTTGCTATCTAACGACAGTAACTGAACCCAATGACTCAGCAGTTTCAACACCCTTCGAAGTATGGAAACACAATTGAACGGGTTAAGCACTTATAACTGTCCGTACTTGACCTTACTCAGTTTAATAGTCAATTTAAATATAGTTACGTATTTATGTAAGTAGGTATTAAAAAGTTTTTCATTAAAATTATTTTCCATTTATGCAACATTACACACTACATACTAGTTCATATAGCTCGTTTCGTATGACCTAAAACTTTACGCATATTACTTGGTACTAATACCGTCGCAATTACGAACAAGGTGATCCGGTTGAAACAAAGTATGTCAAGAAATTAGTGGTTAATTTATTCATTGGGCGGGTCGTGTCTAGTTCGGCTACTGTACGGCGTACAACCGTCAAGTACTCGTGACAGATACGTCACGATATCGCATCTTTATCTTAATCGTCAATGGTAAAAAAGACTATTCTGTGTCACTAGTCTGTGTCAGTTAATAGTATTAAAAATCTTTTTTATTTATAATCTCGGGTTTGTGTGATCGTTTTCAAAGAAGTTGGGATTAGCTGTGATCAGGGATACTGAAAAATGTTGTAGTGTTTCCAAATTATTTGTATTTGGTACTTCTCTATTCTCCACTTTAAAATTTCCTTTCAAATATTCCACGTAACAGAAAAGCACTTTTCTCAAGAAAAAACAAAATAATAAGCATCTTCAAAATTCTTAAAATTTCGTCGAACTGCAGTTATAAACTCTTCAATTCCATTAATGTATGACTTTCATTATGCAAGTAGTTTCAAGTATAAATTCAGCTCCAGTTTTATCATATAATAGAAATGAGTAAAGTGCACGTTCCTACGTTCAAAACTTTACAGCGTAATGTATAAAATGCTACTAAAAAATTGCAATAGATAAGTGTTTTACGAGCATTTTTATATTTACACTCCATCTCTACAACATATTACTATCCTTATTTGGTTTCGTTTATTAATTAATACACCTGAATAATAAACTAATTATACAAGTCCACATTTGTTGAGCATTGACGAGGTCTAATTTTAAAATACTACAAGAACCGCTACTGAAAATTTAAAAAGTTTGAACGGTGTGGAGCCTTCGCTCTGTCGATTGCATTTTTATACAAGACATCCTGTTAGCTTATTAGAAAAGTCACTTATATTTGAGCGACTCGTTTCGTCGTGCGATTTAGTGACTGTCGCATATGTTACATACTTGTAATGTTTTTCAGTTTAACCAGGTACTTTTAGTTTAGTCTTTTATTTGTCCTTCCCTAAATTTATTCAGTATAATAACTTATTTTACTTGAAGTTTTCCTATGGATCATATCAAAAGATAAATAAGTTAACGTTAAAATTATCCAATTATTTCCTTGTTAATTTTTACAATTTGTTTTTATTTATATTCAATCTAACCTTTTCATTGCATGGTTTAACGACCCAACTACGGACTTATTTTGTCACTTCATTCCAATACAGTTATTTTGTTGTAGTTCTATTCCCGTGATCTTTTATGTTAGAAGTAGCTAGTCTGAAGGGTTCTCAGGGAAGCCAGTTATTAGAAATAAGAGGGATTTCTCTGCGGACGCGCGTGTTTTCGAAACGACTTTGCCCCAGTTAATTAGTTAAATGGATACGTCGCTTTCCAGTTGCCTCCATTCTGTAGCTGTTACGGCCACAATAAACCTCATTTTCTTCGTCCATAATGCCAGAACTGCGAGTGCTATTCAAATCCTCTAAATTGAAACGAAGCTTTCTGCAGTTTAATTTCGAATTGACCAAATCCAGGGCAGCGGTGATGCAGTTGCACCGGCACATTTCCCACAGCCGTGCGCTGGATGTGCTCGACAAAGGACATCCGGCCACAATGGCTCCATTAAAATAATGCAAGTAAATGAGGATTTGCGGAGGCGAGTCCGCCGAATCCGCTCGCGCTCGGTTCCGCTCACAATGCTCAGAAGGCCGACGATGCTACGACGACGCTTAAAACACTATACAGGAACATGTTTCATTAGCTAAGTGGGAGGCTTTTGGTGGTTGAATCTGTGTAATGCAGCTAGCTACGAGAGACGAAGCGTCGCTTTTACTTAAACGCCGTAATTAAAATGTCCCCTCCCCCTTAGGGCGCAGTTTTAAACTCGCTCCAACTAGTTTCGAGTGGCCAATTTAGTTTTAGTGTTCCGTGTTTAAGATACAAATTTACGAATTATGTTTCAGCTTTTATTTTAGCTTTATTCGTAGTGTAATGGGTCTAATGTAAATTATTTATTTACGAAAATGTTTACTACATTATTAACTTAATGACGCTATTTGTATTAATAACATTTAAAGTAATTTTACAATGATTTTAGTTCAATCTACCTTACACTATAATGGATGCAATAGCATGTGTTAGTCCAAATTTCCATTTTATTTACCCTCTCACCCACGTATCTCGTGTCTATGGATAAAGCAGCACTTAAGCCCAATGTACGGCGGTTCCATCAATTACTTTTTTGTAAGAGCTCCGCATAACTGCACGAACGAAGATCGTAATAACTATATTGGTTTCTGACAAGTAAAATTGATCGACAATGACGATATTGATCGTGATTGACTCGTAGCTCGTAGCTACGTGCGGACCTTGCTGAATTATTTATATTGTAATTAACAATGAGAATCCTGAAGTTAAAAAAGTCTATTCACAATGACACAATCTTATGATTTTATCTTATCGTTTCATTTTGTGCTTAATTTTTATTTACATTGTAGGTGTATTTGAATTTTATTAAGATCTACAAACATTTAAGATTACAGCTTTTTTTCTATCGAATTTTTTCTTGTAAAAATACTCTTTGCTATGATACTTTAAAACCGAAACATTATTTAATGTTCACAATAAATTAAATAATAATTATACAGGTAGATTTTAAAGTTCAATCAATAAATAATGTAACTTAAAGGGAACGTCACGCAAGAAATCCGTATATTAAAACTTATACACACAACAGCACCAAAGGGACATAAAAAAGCTCTACCTGACTAGGAAACGAAGTTCAACCTTCACTAAGGCAAGGTCTACACATTATTAAGATAATTGGCAATTTAGTATATTATCGATTATTAAGATCGTTGATGAATTTAATCGCTATTGATCAATTGCGTGTCGGTGGCTCTACGTTGAGTTAATTTGATTGAAACCGAGTGGGGTAATTAATTAGAGATTGAGCGCTCTCGTCGAAGCGCCCCTCTCCCTGTTTACAAAAGCTTATGCATAATAACTTTAATGACATATTCCTGTGAATAGATAAACAAAAATAATAGGTGATTCAAGTCTTTATCTGATCGGGAATAGGATTTTTCCTCCGGGTTTTTTGCAATTCTAAAACAATAAAATAACGATTTTTTTTTGTTTTTACGTAACAATGTATTTATTCTGTATTTTTGCTGTTATTATGAAATTTTTGCTAATAATAAACTTGTATATGGATGTAGGTATCTTTGTATTTGTGAGCAGCACTATTAATTGCTAAAAAAAGCGAATACGCACAATTTCTTCTAACTTATGTTGCTAGATCCTTTCAGGGCTCAAGCACATGAAAAAAGTTAAACTAAAAGTATGTTTACTTAAATTTATCAGAAGTGATTCAGTTAGTATGTGCTAATGATGATAGTGACGTATCTATATACTGTAGGTTAACAGCAGTTCCATGAACGGTAGCTTGCGCAACACTAATAGGATCTAATCCCGCTAAAATAATATTCGTACGGGAGTGCAAGCCGAAATATTAAATCCTACATCTCCCTATAGCGGTATAAATAGACCTACAGACAATATTTTCATTAACAGTCTCAATTCTCAAGTCATTCATAAACATTAGTTTAGTGCCTTCAAGACAGCATTCTTAGTGTAGTCGATTGATTTAGTTGAGAGCATCGCGACGTAAGGTTAATAGCATTTAATCCCGCTAAAACGCTAGGCGATCCCTCATAATGAATATTTATCCTCGACAGTCGGCGCATACTTTTATGACGAATACATATTTTAGTAGCCGACGTAATTCCGCTGATTACTTTCTTTAATTTTTGTGAAAACTGGATAGCTTTCCATTGCCGTCTATGTGGATAGCGAAGTGTATTAAAGCTCGGATGGGCAAACAACTAAATTAAATGTTGAGTTACTCCTATACTTTTACGATGACGATACTAGAATTAATGTCGTGATGTGTATTTCAATCAAATACATTAGACGATTACATCGCAGTATGTCTCTTCAGTTAAGATTGATATTGAATATGACATGAAAATAAATTAATACTGAGAATATTTTATGAAAAATCTAATGCATACTTAATAGTAATCAATTAATTCCAGCATAAAAGTAAAATTTTAAAAGTTGGTGGGTTACAAAATCCACCTTAATAACTTTGTTAATAATATCTAATACAAGTTGTTACGATAACGGAAACTTATCGACCGAAAAATATTGAAACTGTCACACAGTTCGTCGAATAAGAAGACGCACTTCATACATCCTAGTAAAGTGCTCTCATTCGCAATAACCAATTCTCTTTACATGCTGTGAATATCAGTTGAAAGGGTTCTATAGGCAGAAATCTCGGTCTCTCTCCCAAATACGGCAGGTATCTATAAACTTCAATAACAAAAGAAAATTATAAGTTATGAACAGTCAATCGAGTGACAATCAAGTCATGCCTTTCAAACATATTACTTTACTACAATTAGCACTAAAAGCAACAGCGGAAAAACAATCACTCACTGGAGATTTTATATTGAAATGATGTAAGCGCGATAGACAGTCATATCAATCGCATTCCGATTTTTATTCAGCATATTGTACATCGCAATAAGCAGATGTCGCCCGTGTATTTAATGTGCCTCGTCCATTAGTCATATGAAACATGTGCCAATACAAATGATATGGAGGTTTATGAATGACGGGGGCAGGGGAGGTGCGGGCGTGCCCTGAGGAAGGGAACACTAATGGATTACATTCGCGCGAGTGAATTAGGATATTGTCGTGCGATATGTTCCGGTGCACTCTGACTCCCGTTACATCGATATATACGACTTGTAATCAATTCAGCGCAGATTAAAATTTAATTTTATATATGGCAATCGCAGTTTCGTATTTGGTCGGAAGAGTGTAGAAGCGTTGTATTTTGCAATTTATTGTTAATGACATTGTTTTTTATTAAGCTTATGGAGGTTCATAAGTTTGTTTACGAACTAAAAAATATACAAAGTATCACGTTATATAAAATGATTTTCCTCATCATCATCCTCCCAAATCCTACCAAAGCTACTTCCAACAGCATTAGAGTAAACAAACAGTGACGTCATTGTATTAAAAAAAAATTGTGTTGTGTTCAAATGTGTTCAGAAATGCAATGTTCAACAAAACCCTACTCAATAGCCCGTACATTAAATACCTCGACAAAATCCACATAACTTCCATTAATGTTTTACAATCACTTAAGAGTATTAATGTAAGTACGCAGTGGTATCCACACGCGTAATTAATTCATTGACCTAATCAACCTGAGTTCCAGGCTCTTAATTGAAAATTCTTTTGAGTGATAAAGTAGCTGTTTCAGTACAAGCGAACGGCGGTAAGTAATAAAATAAAACAGGATAAGGGAAGGGAAACCTCATTCACAAATTTGTAGAGAGATTGAATGTGGTTCATGGTTTGTTGTCCTTATACTCGTATACCTTGTTCGTTAAATAAAAATGATGTCCGAAGTCAATATTATTTTCATTTACACATTAGGTAAATGCAACTTTGAGAGTTTTTTTATGCATATTGTATTTATTTTATAAGTGCAGGAAAATAAAAATATAAATAGATTCATTGCTAAGGATTCAAATGTTAATTTCATGAATGAAAAGTGGGGAATAATACTGTAAACAAATCACAGTATTTTAAATAGCCTATAGTTTGCCCTACCAAGGTCTGATAGGACAATATAACTTGAAATTACAATGGAATTCAATAGCTTATGAATATAATCTGCAATTAAACGTAATCGAATATACATATTAACCGGTTATATTGGGTCGTCAAAGCGAGCTTTCACTTTTAACCGAGCTTTCGAGTTCCTGCAAGCGATTCTTAACTTTGACTTATTGTTGCCAAGCGACATTGCAACACTCTGCTAATGTTTATGCAAAACAATTGTTGCTATACAGTTACTAATGTGTAATAATAGTTATATACCTACACCTAAGTATACATTACAGTATACATAATTGATCAAGCGCCTAATAAAGGATTTTATTACTTATACTTGGTTTTTTTCGTCGTGATTTAAAAGGTAAACAATCTTGACACTACTTATATTCATTTCATTAATAAAAAAAAATATTTAGTAGTATACAGAAATGTATTTTAACATTAAATTATTGTTTATACTTTAATTTTTGTCTGTCTTATTTTTAATTCGATAATTACAATAAAAAGACACTGTAAGATTGTTTACCTTTTGTATCACGACGAAAAAAACGAGGTATAGGTATTATATTTAAGCATTTTATATGCAGTATGTCAGTACCTCAGTGTAATAAACGTTTCCAAATTAAAGAGATCTATATTAGACGCACCGATCATTTAAACAAAGAATCTGAATTAGTTTTTAGAAACTGTGGTTAAGTATGGAAAGTCTCAAACTTAGCTTTAAACTCAGCATTTACCTTTAAAGAAATAACCAGTCTAATCGGTACCGAAACTCAAACATTTTATGTATCATCAACGTATAAATAAAATATGTACATAAAGAACATAAACTTAGGACTATAATTAAGAACGCAAAAGCAAATGTAACAATCAGCATCCGTCCCTCGTTCCCCGTTCCCCACGCGTGGTCGTCGTTACCAAGCATCTCAGTAATGAGGTCCGCACGGGAACGGTCCGTGAGTTACGAGCGGCGCTCGTAAACGTCACATTAATTAGCATGCCCGCTAATGAGGAGTTATGGCGCTCTAATGAGAAGAGTTGTAAGCGACGTATTTATTAACGGGTGCAACATTATCGGCGCAGTCCACACGGTGGATCGGTGCGTGCGACAATCACGACGCTACGACCAACTACCGCCCATAAAGCAGGTACAAGATACGAGAGAACGTTACATCCCGAAGTCTAAGTATTGGAGGCAAATGTCTCCGAAAACCTATAAAATTTCTTCAGATATACATAAATATCTTTTTAGTTTATTTCCTTAAAAATTGTAAGTGACACACAATACTACATTATATTGTTTGCAAGCTATACCATCGCAACATCTCTGCTGTCTCTGTCGTCACGTTGGTGCTACGAATAGCTGCTAGTAAGACAGCTGTTGACGTTAAAATACTATAAACGATTTAAAAAAAGAACTTACAGTCTGTATTGTGACTTAATTTACATTCGTAAGTCGCAAAAACGCGCGATTTACAAGTGGCCAGTGTGCACACGCTGTGATATTTGCACGGACTATATCGGATTGCGACTCGAGGACGCGTCGACACGATAGATTTATACGCGGCCATCCATCTGCGGTGTACTGGCGTGTCTTCGCCTGCTTAAGACTACAATGCTTTTCGATTAAGTGGACATTACCTTTAAATTGCATTAACGATTCGTTCGTAATATCGTTGGTAATTGATGTGAGAAAAGAAGGAAATTCATTTAACAATCTTCGGTTCTCTTTACGTAATGTAACAGGTATGTTGTGTAGTTTATTGCGTTTTTCCGGTGTGAATTGATAATCAGGGTTACTGCTTAATTCAAGTACTTATTACAGATCGACAAAGTATAAAGTTTTCAATCAAGACAATACTAGCTATTATTTTTTTAAGTAATTTTATCAAGCTCGTACTAGTATATTCAAATGCATTTTTCCGGATATCACAGGCTTAACAAGCTTAATATATTTTTTAAACAAATTAAAATTAGTTCTAAAATGTATTTGCTTACATATTTTTTTCTTCAATTTAAGAAAAGACAGCAATGTAACGAACTTAAAAGATATCGCGAGCAAGCTTTTATTTTCCGTTGGGCAACCCGTTTACTTCGGATAAGTGTGATTCGCTGTAGCAAAGAACAAAGCGCGTATTACGGGGAGGAGGGAGCGTAAAAAGACGTTAATAATATTCGTCAAAGCACTCCGGTTACATTAAATCAATTTGCCCTTTCCGCGCGGTAAGTAGCGAACGGTGTAATTGATAAGTTGAAACCCTTGTATCGTGCTGGAGTTGGGCTGCCGGCTGCCGGCTGCCAGAGCCACATCATGTGGTATCGTGTCTCCCGCGCAAATTGCGATTTATATTCTGTGCTCATGTTCTATTATATTTTTTATCTGTCTCCTAAATTACGTGTGTCTACTCTGTGCTGTCACGTGTAAATTAAGAATTAATATTGACCTATAAATCGATTATTTTTCTGGATTAAAATGTTACAGATACGTCATCTCATTAGTAATCCAGGTTACCTTTATTAAAAAATGTGTAATAACATAAACTTATAACCCTAAAACTACGATTAATTGAAAAGATGTCTTAAATGTTTAATTATATCTAAATTTTTAGCGCTCGTTGAACTACTTATCAGTTAATAAATTAAGTAATTTATAATTAATGAACATTCTAAAAGTCCAGCGAGGCTTAGTCTAATAAATTATAAAAATAATTATTATGCTTTCATATCTTTAAGCAATCTACTCAATATATTTAACTTTATAAAATTATTTACACTATTTAATTATCCGGTTGGGTTGGGTTGTCAAACGGGTGAATTGTTTGAGGCAATTTAAAATTTTATTAGCTATCGTAATATCTAATTATCTACCGGTAGATGGTGCTGATTGCCTTATTTACATAAACATAACATTATATTAGCATATTTTTTCAATGTTTACTAAATATATTGGCTGTATAGTAAAATAATGGACATAGCTTTGTCATTAATATGTTGAAAGTCATTAATTTTTTATACAGATTATAATATTTTGTAAAATTAGATGTGTATAACGGTTCTTGTTGTTATCTGTGACTCTATTCATAATATAGTAAGCATAATTATTGCTAATGAAACTGTTATAAGCGATTTAAGTAAATAAATTATACGTAATATGAAATATCTAAAACACGCTTTTGTAACAAAATTAAACGCTTACCTAATGGTAATTTTAAAATGTACTGTACTGCCATAATTATAATATTGTATGATATCTTAGACTATGGATAATATCTATTAAATAAAATTAGGTTATATTTGTCATAACAGTAGCTTGTGACCAAAGTATTAGCATAGGTACTCTTTGTTTCGAAAAACAGATATGTTTCCTCGGGAAAATTGTTAAAATTTTGTATTAAGAACCTGCATAAATGTTCGTTTTCGCACGAGTTAACCGTAGTGAAACGAGTGCGGGTTACTCCGGTTACTAGTACAAAATGAAGCAGGTATAAGTTAATGTTTATTTTTCAGGTAATGGTAGGCCTAGTATCGTAATATTGTGAACGTGAAACGACCATATCACGGCTCCATCAGGGATCAACTTAATTAAAGCTTAGGGCAGAACTTGCACGTGAAGATCGTAATCGGAGCCATTAATTTAAATCAAATTAACACTTCAACTTTAAGCCGAGGTCATTAATGCCATTACAGCGAAACAATATGGAGTCGTGACCGCGTGGCGGATATCTAAATAATAAATAAATAGCGCGCGGTTATCGTACCATCGCATCTCGAGTTAATGTTCGACGCCACAGTTTTATAATTAACAATAAATTCGGCGTGTTTTTTGTCCAGTACGAGGGCTCGGTGCAACGTCGATATTTTTCCTATTACAATCGATATTGATCTTAATGACACATACTCGATAATACGCCGCTCGGGTGGTCTATTATCACGGGGCTAAAATTGGTCCGGGATATTGTTTTATGATTTTTTTGTGGGTTTTCATTATAATATGTAATAAAAATTGTTAATTTAATTATTGTACTAGAAAAAGTTTTTTACCTGGAATCCCTGGAGAAAACTTTTTATGTTCTCCTTGAAAAAGTAGATAGGCAGGCATTGTATTTTTGAAACTTAACGCATTGGGAATTGAGTTCATTTTGCTCTTACAGAGGTACTACGATCAAACTTATCGTAAAATTGTGCAATAAATTCTATATCTCATGAGTAACTACGTGCCCCATAAGCCCGATAATTTCCACTTCTAAACCATACATTAAAGATATTATCAGCAACAATAGGCATTGATATATCTTACAGCTTTCAGCGATCAGTCTCAGCCTCAACGAAGTAAGACCCATCGAAGGTGAGCCACTCCAAAATAATTAGCTTATTCCTTACCTCAGGCGCTTCACGGCTAGACCCTTCAAAATTTCTTGATTCTGTTCAGAAACACCAAAAATATTACCGGCTCCCCACTCGAGCTCGGCTCCGTTATCTCGTTATCCTAATGAAGTCTACGCTAATGACGAGTAGGTAAATAATAGGGCGGCTAATGGCGGCTTTATCATTCTGGAGTACGCTCCAGGTAAGGGCCAATTAGGGGCCGACATCGGCCCATATTGTTCGCGCAGCTCGCTTCGATTACGATTATTTTCGAACGACTCTCAGCACTGATAAATTGGACAAACTATGGCGAAATGACGTCCGCGGTTTTGCAGCGCCTATTAAACGACTGTATGAATGTGGCATACTCTCTACGTACTACGTTGCGAGTGTAACCAATAACCATTGATGTGCCGAACTTCTCTTATCATAGTCACATCAATCTCGCTTTAAAATCTCTACGTCTTTGTCTTGTTAGTGACGCGTAAGAACTATCCTTACGTATTCCTAAAATAAAAAAATAAGGTAGAAAAAACTTACCATACCTATCTTTTACATTGATAAATTTTAAGCAACTACAATCATGCGTGTAGGTACTCTAACTTAATTAGTGTTGTAGTTAACAAAAGCACAAGTGCTGACATAAAGAAAATAGTGAATGGATTTATCAAACGAAATAGGCAATAATAATCGGCAACACTCTTGTGTGTGAGCTTTCCATTAAACATTCGAAGAGGATAAAATAAAGGCCACAATAGCTCTTTATAAACGGCCTGCGTTCGAACAATGCTATCGGATCCCACAATCACTTGTGGGTGGGCTAATTATTACATCAAGCTCGCATTACTGAGGGGTGAAATGGTGCGACACGGGGCGACAACGGTCCGACAATATTGAGTTTAAATATGCCATACAATTCGAAATGGCTATTGAAAATTAATATTTTACAACTCTGTTTCGTACTGTAGTTGATGTAGTTACATTGTTATGTGGAAATTCAATACGCGACCTAATGATTTCGTTTAATAATTCTAGGCACTTGTTATAATTTTATTCAATACGATTGTTGATTTTATCCAGTAAAAAAAAATTAACTTATTTTATTAAGTACTGATCCACAGTAAAGTGCACGTCTTTAACTATTTTAATCATATTTTTTATTGTATTTGACGAAGCAATTTGCTTCCCAAAAAGCCTCTAATCTAAATCTTTTTTTTCTTTACAAACC